>JBBNEX010000663.1:0-15747 GCA_038021265.1 Cyprinella venusta | reverse complement strand
TCTATGAACTAACTGTGAAACAACATTCGTTGAAAGTATAGATTATCTAAAAATCAAAAGATTTAATATAAATGTACCAATAATAATATTTTGCTCTGGTTAATGATCAAAATAGATTCAAAGTTCAAACGCTCCGAAACAAATATCATATTTCGATCTAAACTGATGCATTATCTCTTTCATATACTTTTTACATGAACACTCATGTTTAACTGGGTAAAAATGAATGTTCTATTTAATTTAACAAGTTTTTAAATGTGAGTATTGATTGTAAAGTAGAATATTAGTAGATCACAATTATTAAATTAAAATAGGACCAAAAGAATTTTTAATGAATTAAAACCAATTATTTTAGAGAGACAGAAAATAAATTAATACCTTAAAAGCTGTTGACATAATTTGATCTTGATAGCTCAGGAACAAAGAAACAAATTAAAAAAAAAGGACCAAAATACTTCGAAAATATAATTTATTCCAAAAATTTTGCCATGTATGCCCCAAGATAAGAATAAAAATTACTTAGAGAACTCAGGAATATTCATTACAGTAAATAATCAACACATTTAGGAAAAAGAAGACATGTATGTTGTATGACAAAAGACAAATCATACAGCTTGTGTGACTAATACGCTTAATATTAGTGCGCACATTTTTCAAATAAGGTTGTAAAATCAAAAAAAAATGTATCACTTATTAATCTAATATTTTAATTCAGCGTGTAATTTTAACGTACAATATCGATGATCATTGCTGAAATTTTTAATAAAAAATGATAAACTGGTGATCACTTGTGAGTTGGTTTTGTTTTCTAATTTTTTTATTTTTTAGTTAAAGTAAGTGTTTACAACCCAACTCTGGATAAACGGGTACGTGAGTAAAATATTTATAAATTTATTATTCATATTATTTATTAAAATTTTGATAAAAATACACTGCAGGTTTCGTATTTTGAGCTAAATTAATCGCGATGATATTTTTAGAATTCCTCATAAATAATGAAATTGAAATGTAAGCTACAATTATCTATTATAACAAATTAAAAAAATTTTTTTGCCGTCAAAAAATTAATGGACCTTATAGGATTTTGAAATAAGTTTGCGTAATTTAGAGAGTCCTAAGATCATGGTTGCGCAACTTGCCATCGGAAATTTTTTAGGTTCTTTAGAATCAAAGACTTCAGTAATTGATAAATATATTGAGTCTGATATACAAAGCTAAAATTTTTAAAAAATATCCGAAAACTCGTTCGATGAAAAGAAAAAAAATTTTAAAAAGTTACTTTAGATTTATTTACGGCTTCAAGATTGAGAAAAACTTCCATTTCTCAATGTTGCCCAACTAAACAAATTGTGTGAAATCGTTTAAAAAAAACTGAATTTAGAAGAAATTTGCGAAATTTATATGCACACGTGCACTAGATTATAAATATCGGCAATACAAATCGATAGATAAAAACTAAAATACGTTCATTTGTAATTGCGCGCATTAATTTTGTGACTCTAAATTAATAACATGGTATCTTATTATAATATATTATAATGAAATACAATGATATTATTGAATATGAAAAACTTACATGCAGATCACTCTACAAACATCGATGTTGAATACAGTAAATTCTCTCTTATTCGCCATTTCTCTTATTCGCCACTCTCTCTCAACCGCCATTCTCTTTCAACCGCCGCAAACAGTTTTTATTGATTCATTACCCAGTTAATGGCGAGAGTTAATAAAAAAATATAAAAAATAAATTGTACCAGACTTTCTTTGACAGAAAAAGTGGAAATCAAACAATTTATTGAAAAGAATCTTTCAAAAACAGACAATGAAGTAGCCGAAATATTCTCAATACAATATAAAAAGACTATTTCAAGACGAAGTATCAATGAAATAAAAAGAATAAAAAAAGAAATTTTAAAAAATATAGAAGAAAAAAATATCGTTTGAATTAGATTTCAAAAGCTAAAGTACGAAGAAATTGACGCCAAACTTAGCGAATGGATTGAAAAAATGGAATTAAAGGGTGTTATTTTAAATGATAGAATTATAAAAGAAAAGGCTAACATGATCGCAAATGAACTTGGAAGTAATGATTTTAAAGGTTCGGTTGGTTGGCTTTCAAAATTCAAAACCAGGCATAGTCTTAAATTAAGAAAACTGCATGGAGAGGCATATACGACTAATCTGATTGATAGTGAAAATTTTTTAACCTTTCTAAAATTAAAAATAAAGCAGTTTGGAGGTGAAAACATGTTTAACGCGGATGAAACTGGGATATTTTACAAATTAATACCATCTAAAACGGTAGCAAAAATGTTAGAAGGGGCTTCAAGTTATTAAAAGAAAGAGTATCAATCATGCTCAGCGCAAATATGACAGGAAGTGTTAAAATAAGCCACTTATCATTGGAAAATTTAAAAGTCCAAGATGTTTAAAGAATTTTGATTATGAAAATTACATTAATTATTCTTATTCAGCAAAAGCATGGATGACTAAAAATATTTTTACAAAGTGGCTTCTAGATTGGGATTTGAAATGTGCATCTGAAAGAAAAAAATTTTTATTAGTGATTGACAATTGTCCTGCTCACAAAATCAATTTTGAATTAAAAAATATCGAATTACTTTATATGCCGCCAAACTTAGCATCAACAATACAGCCACTTGATCAAGGCATCATCAAATGTTTTAAAACATTTTTTAATATTCGAAAAATGACTAATATTCTCGAAAAGGTAGAATCAAGTGTGTGTGTTTTTGATGCATACAAAAATTTAAATTTAAAAAATGCAATAATTTATGCAAAATATGCTTTGGATGATGTGCTGAAAACAACTATTGAAAATTGCTTTGGGCATACTGGTTGTACTGAAAATGTATTTGATAATTTACCTACTGAATCAGAAAAAAATGATGAGGTTTATGAAAATTTCTTAGCAGTTACAAAGATTCAAGATCCTATTGAAAAAGAAGAATTTCATGACATTGAATTTAATTTAAATGATATTTTGTTGGAAGATGATTTCTTAGAATTTCCTAATGTGGAACAAAATAACGAGTCTAGTGAAGAGGAAGAGAATATAACTGACACTACTAGATCTAAACAAGAATGTTATAAAGCATTAGAAATAATCAAAAACTATTTTTACATTAAAAAAGTAAGTGATGATGGATTTACTGGAATAATATGATTAGTCATGCATTAAAAGATATCGAAAAAGAAAAAATGAACCAACTAACTATTGATTCATTTTTTAAAAAAATATGAATTAAAAAATTTTATTTGCATCATTTTAAAAATTTTTCTTTCAACCGCCATTCTCTCTCAACCGCCACAATTTTTCAATCCCCACTTTTGGCGAGTAAGAGAGAGTTTACTGTATATCTAATAAATCGGTATTTTTCGTTTTAATGAACTTAAAATTACATAATTCAACCCAAAATTATACGAAAACTAACTCTTTAGATAAATATCTGTTTACGTGAGGAAATTTAAACAGCCTTCGTACGAAGGACTTTCATAATATAAAAATGAATAACAATATAAATATTGAACGAAAGAATTATCTATTTATTTCTAATATACTTGACATTAAGGTATTAAACTTTAAAATAATCCTAAAAAATGATGTCAATACCTTTATTTGTAAAATCATTAATTATATATATTTCATTTAAATTCAAAATATAATCAAAAATGGCCGTCGTCTTAATGCGGTTGGACAGAGATATTTCAGCTCTCAGGCCGGATGCACTTAAAACTCGACTGCAGAAATTTAAATAATTAATACAGAAAGTATAATCCAGCAAACACTGATGCTTTATCTGCCATATATTTAATAAAATAGATCCTGTCTTTAAGGAAGATTTAGATCTAATGAAAATCTGATTTAGGGGTCAGCAAACGATGCTATAATGATAGTTAAGTATTTTTTCTAAGATGATTATTTTGCAAACTCTAAATATGGCTAAAAGCCTTTTTTTGATTATAAGAGCTATTATTTTTAGTGTTTAACTTTCTGATATGTGTTAGCTTAAGAAAAGTCAAGAATTGGGAATTTTCTATTTTTATTAGGAACGAAAGTTTTATAAATTTTTTATTTTGGTAAAATTGAGTTAAAATTTAAAAAAGCAATAATTATAGTGACTCAACAGTAACCTTGTAAAAAAAAAGACAAAATTTTCTCATTTTAATTTTTTACTAAATAAAGATACAGAGCTCTTTTTTTATAATCCCGTTTTACTTCTTTAATAAATCTAAATCATTATAATAAAATTTGTTTATAATGTCTAGATATTACGCGAGTACGAGATTTTACGCCATCAGACAGAAAATCATATTCGTATTACAGTTATTAAATTAATATTAAGCTGGTCATGTTGACCCGGACGCTGAAGGGTTATTCGGCTGGGATTATATCACCCGTGGAATTTTGCTGGGTGGATTTGTTTACTTTGAACGGGTATTTAGAATTAGATATATCAAAGAATTGCAAAAAAGATGCGTTTAGCGATTATTCACACAGAAATAATCGAAATGAAAGAAATAATCGCTTTACGAAATATGCCGATTGTTTGAGAGCCCTAAGCAGTGGATGTGTAGAAGGTGTTGGAGAAATGGAAGAAATGGGATTAAATAGTAGCGTAATAGAAGATTACCTATCTGTATGTAAAAGTCATATGGACCGTTGGAGTCGAATCCAAGTTGAATATGCAACAGGCGGCCAATAAGCGTTGACTAATTTTTTACCTATAATATAGCTAGATATCTTTATTCAAAATACTAATTCTTTGAAATTATTTCAAATTTTCATTTTTTATAAAAATAATTAAATTTAATTAACGAAACTTTATTGCCCAGTATGAATTGAATTGATACAACTTTTAAGCATGCCTTTATAATAAAAAAACGAATTTCAAT
The DNA here is from genome assembly GCA_038021265.1 of Cyprinella venusta. Lineage (NCBI taxonomy): Eukaryota > Metazoa > Chordata > Actinopteri > Cypriniformes > Leuciscidae > Cyprinella > Cyprinella venusta. The sequence goes on along the minus strand of JBBNEX010000663.1, from coordinate 10,827 downwards.
AAAAATTAATTTTAAATTATTTTTTGCAACTTTCAATCAATAATGCTACTTTTCTGCCAACTCGGATCATCTCTCATCATTTTTAAGCATTCTTTCGAAATCATTGCTGTAATTGAGAAATTTTTTGGATAAACTTTTTTTAATAAAATTCAAAATATACTTTAAAAGTTTAGAACAGTGGTCGGCAAACGGTGTGCCGCGGCACATTAGTGTCCCGTTTAAATTTTCAAGGGTCCCGCGATAAAAAATAAAAAATTTTCAGCTATTCTCATAAACACTAAGTTATTTATAAAATTGAATTTTAAAATCGCTAAAAAGGACATAGCCTTAGAATAAAATCGGCTTCAAATTGCTAAGGCGCATTAATAAAGTTTTAATTTAAATGATTTTTACAAAATAAATGGGTATTTGCTAATTTGCAGGAAAACAGAAAAAAGTAAGATTTAAATTAAAATTTTGTTAGTTTCATCGACTAAAATTATTAATTTGCTTAATATCATGCCATAAATTAAATAATTTTGTAAAACAGCCGCAAAATCTACTTCAAAAAAATAGTAATGGATGCTAAAAAAAAAATACCGAGAAAAATATATCGAATATGGATTTATTGTGTTCGAAAATTATAAAGATTCCCCCTTTTGTCTTATATGTTCGAAAAAATTGTCGAACGAATCTATGGTTCCTATCAAACTTCAAAGGCATTTAGTAACCCATCATCCCGACGTCGCAACAAGCTCTGTAGAATATTTTAGAGGACTATCAGCTAATATCAAGAAGCAATCACAATTTTTTTAAAAATGTTGCACTATACCAGCTAAGGCCCAATTTTTGAGTTATAAAATTGCACAGCGTTTGGCTAAACAGAAAAAGCCTCATACTGATGGAGAAAAATTAGTTTACCCAGCTTTACAAATTGCAGCAGAAATTATACTAGATAAAAAATCTGTAACAAAATTTTCTCAAATACCACTTTCTGCAAGAACTATTTCAAGGAGAATACAGGATCTTTATTTTGATATAAAAAGTCAGATGCGAGAACAATTTTTAAAAAGTGACCCACTCGAAATTCTATGGTCATTAAAAATCGACGAAAGTATTGACATAAGCAAAAAAGCCCAATTAATAGCTTATATTAGACATGTGATTAAGGGTCGAATAAATCATAATTTTTTATTCTGCGAAGAAATTTTCGGAACTACTACAGGACAAGACATATTTGAGTGTGTTAAGACCAAAATATGTGAATTTGGACTTAGATGGGAGAATTGCATAAATGTGTGTACTGACGGGGATCCATTGATGCAAGGAAAAAAAAAGGATTTACGACCTTCTTATTAAAGGAGAATCCTAACATAAAAATAATTCATTGTATGATCCACCGAGAAAATTTAGTTTCAAAAGCCTTTCGGGATAAATTTTCGATCACATTGATTGAACTTGGGAATGTCGTAAATTTTATTAAGTAGGGCTCCATTCATACACAAATTTTTAGGTTGTTATGTGAATCAATGAAATCTGAAGATCATTTTCTATTGTATCACACCGAAATTCGCTGGCTTTCGAATGGCAAAGTACTATCTCGATTATTTTTTAAATTTACTTAAAAGAAATCAAACGAGTACCGACATTGAAAAAATATTCAAAATACACTCTTCAATTTGGTTGAAAGGTTCAAGAAATATTTTCTAGACATTGATACATCTCAGATGGAATGGATTATCAATCCGTTTGTTTTAACTCCAAAAGACGGTTTTAGCACAAGTGAAAAGGAAGAGTTTATTAAAATAAGCAACGATCTTACATTAAATCTTGTTTTGTTGAAAAAGAGCTCTCTGAGTTCTGGATTTCCCTCTATCCAAAGTATCCATTGATCCTTAAAGGCATAAAAGTTTTACTTACGTTTTGCTCTTCCTATCTATGCAAATTAGGATTTTCAACATTGACAGGACTAAAATCAATGAAAAGAGAAAGGTTATTAACACTAGAAGATGAAATGCGAGTGTGCTTATCGAAAATCGATCCACGAATAAATTTGATTTGTCAACAAAAACAGCAAAATTTATCTCATTAAATAATTTTTTGTTTTTAGTTTTAGATTTTGAAGTAAATTATTAAAAAATTTTAATATTAACACCTCAGAATTAGCGTCAATAGTGTAAAAAAAATTTTGCTTTCGAAATTGAAAAAATTTTGCCGGCCACTGCTTTAAATGATAAAACTGATACATTTTTTATAAAATAATAAAAAAGATGTGCTCAACTATAAATTAAAAGGAGTTAAAATCGCAACATTACTTACGACCCAGAAAATAAATTTTTCTATTAATATAGCGAGTATGAGCCATACACATAAAAATTAGTGCTGTCCATTGATTGAGATAAACATGAGATTGACTCGTTAATCGCCTTAGCGCTATAAATTTAATGTCGTGTGATCAAATTTTTTATCACAATATATAATTACTAGGGTCCCCCAAACGGTAGCATTTGCTATTTTTGCTATTTTTGCTATTTTTTGCTATTTTTCAGAAATTTTGATCGATAATTTAGTTATTTTTTTAAAAAATAAATTTCATTAAATAGTTTTTTTTGTAATTCAAAATCTCACTAATTGACGCGTCACAAAAAATTAAAAAAAATTTGGCTATTAATATGTTGAGAAGTACCCTAAGGTGTTTTCTATACATCCTAGTAGAATGGTATATTTTGAATTGTGTGCCACAATAGTAGATTCAAGCCAGAAGTGGAATTTAGATCATTACAGAAAAACTAAAAGGCATAATAAACAAATGATAAAAGAAAATAGCGAATCGCAAGCATTTTTTACCATTTCTGAAATTGGTGGGAGTTGTTCGAGCCTTTTTAGAGGCTGGCATCCCTTTTAACAAATTAAGAAACAGTGCAATCAAGAATCTTTTTTTAGGAATTGAACGTTTCAATTTCTTCGGAGACCCAGGCAAGAAGGGTTCTTAACAAATTACCCGACGAAGTAGTACATAATCTAACGAAATTCTATGACAATGCGGGGGTATTTTAGATAGTAGAAGAATCTGAAATTAAAAACGTAAAATGTGTAAATGTTCTTGGTGGTAAGATGATTAACCCCACAATCGTCAAAGTATTAGCTGTTGTTCCTCTTCAAGTCAATCTTATTTCATGAGTCATCAAAGAAATAACTTATTCTGGCCTTAAAAGATATTAAATTTCTTCTAAAAATTTTACACTACTGATCTCAGATGCTGTAAAGTATATGATTAAATCGGCTTAATATTTAAGAAATAATAGCAACAAATTTTTCATGTTGAATGTCTTGCACATCTCGTTCATAATTGCGCCTTGAGAGTTAAATCACACAACAAAGATGTAAATGAAATTATTGGCGCAGTGCAAATTGCCACGATCAAGTGTACATTCAGAAACATGCTTTTCGATACAGTAAAATTGACCCTAAGGTGAGTGTTACTCGTTGGTCAAGTTGGAAACGCAGTTCTTTATATCATCAAAAAATTAACTAGATATCAAAAGAATGATAAGGAGTTTCATAGATGACGGTAAAATTGTAGAAAATGCCAAAAACGCAATCGAAAATCAAAACTTGTCATTTCAATTAGCACAAATTAAGTCGTGCTTTGAAGTTTTGATTAACGTTTCGGATATCTTTGAGGATTCAAAATATAATATGCTTTCTGGGTACTAGACGCTTTTTCAAATTACCTTTTAAGAAGATCCTCGTGTCTTAATTGAATATATGATGCAACGACTATCGAAAAAGGGAATTTTCGAAATAATAAACATGAGAAATAAAAATATTTAACCCACCTGCTGTACATTTTTACAGAATTGCCCACCGACTCAATAGATGTCGAAAGAAGATTTTCAATGTTAAAGAAGTTGTTAGCATTGGACAGAAATTTTTACCCTAAGAACATTTATGATTTCTTCTATTTCTATTTCAATAAAAAAACCTAGAAACGAGATTTATTATTCAAAAAACAGGACGGATAAATTCCTTAAAATGCTATTTTTTGCTATTTTTTGTCTTTTTTATCAAAATTTGCTATTTTTTTTTGCTATTTTTGGGGGGCCCTAATAATTACTTACCTTTAATCTGAAAAGAACAAACAGAGTAAAGATTTTTAATTTATGTATTCTACCTAGTTATTTAAATATAAAACATGATTAATAATTGTACAAAATAAAATTAAGAGTAATATTATAACCGTTGATTTAAAAAAATTGTCGGTGCACTTTTTGAACTCCACGTTTAGGGCGTTTAACACTACAAAAGAGAGGCTATAATCAATTTAAAAGATAGTTGATATTTAACATAAGCTAAGAAAATTTTAATTTTATTATGATTAATATATTTATATGTCTTTTTATAAAAAATTCACTACTGTAACGAATATCTTATTAATTAGATTGGTAGGTTTAAATGAAAATAATTAATGGATAATATTTCCTAAATAAAATGATGATATAATGATTTTTTACAAAGATTTCATTTTCTTTTAGTCGATAATTCAAAGAAATATTTAGACTTGATTAGAATTATTAAATTATGCATTGTGATTATAACGAACACAATTCATACCATATTTGGAAAAATACTTATGAATGCATTAAAAATAAGGACGAAGATAAATTCAGTAACTTAGTCTTATTTTCCATTAAAATATATAACTTCAAGTAATATCAGGCCCTAATACATAGAAATTTATATTTTTTTAGACGAATAGATCTTTTTTTTGAATTTTTTTTGATGATTCATAATTTTAAACCCATAATTACGTCTAACGTTAGTAAATACCGCTAAATCATGTTTTATGATACTGATGCATATTTTTGGTGGTCATTGGCTTTCATTCTAATAAGAAAAATATTTGACTAAAAATTAATTATTCTATTCAAAAAATATTCTAAAATAATTCTATTTCTTAAAAGATTTTATGGCTGTATTTTTAACGTAAAGCTTACGTAATTTCGTTTAAAAATATCATGTTTTCGACGTAATAATAAACACAATTATAATATTTATAGATACAAGAATACAGTCGTCGCCAATAATTTTAATTTTTCCGAATCATTCCACGCTCATTTGACCAAATATTTTTAGCATAACATAGAAGTTAATTTGTCTAACAAAATATAATCATAAGTTTCGTTGAATAATATAAAAATATCGTGTTTTCAATGTATCAAAAAATTTAAACTATGTCTCTGGTATTAAGTCAAGTATAATCTGATCAGTTCAAATGTCATAATATTGATTAAATTGATTAATGATGTTGTATCATTCATGTTATTTTGAGTAAAATTGTCTAAAATTGTAGAATTAATATAAAAATTTTATCATTTGTAAAAATTTTTAATTTATAGGCCTTCAACTATTCCAAAAATGATCTTTTGCGAGTCTTTGATTACATTAATTAAAATTAATATCAAAATCTGTAAAAAATTAAAAATTTAGCATCATTTTGATTAATTTTTTGCGATCATTTTTCGCGAGACCATATTTTAATCAAATAGAAATATGTAGAAGTATAATTTTTATTTAATTTTGCTTCAGGATAAATTTTATTAGACAAAAATTTTCTATTTTAAATATTCATCTTATATTTTTTAAAACTGCCCTGAATTCGCCAATTTACACTTTAAATAATAAAAATTTATGAATTTTAACGTTTTTTATGCAGGCGTATATACAGTGATACCTCACATAACTTACTCCTCGGATAACGTGGGCTGCGCATCAATTAATTTCTTTTGCTAATAAATAACTTGCATAAACAACCATGCTTTGCATAATGAATGAAATAAGATTCCATTATTTCGCTAAAGCACGCGTGTTTATCCTTAATTATCCCGTGTTCTTGAGATCAATCGATATCAACACAAAAAATTGTTCCGAACCGAGCTTTTGATTTTTTATGGCGACATAACGCGAGTGCTCTTCTTAATTTTTATTTCTTGATAAAATGAATTCTTAAGAGAGCATAAAGGCAATTACGGTTGAAATAAAAAAGAAATACTTAAAAGAAGTGAACGTGGGGTGAGACATTCCGAACTAAAGCAAGAATTTTATCTGAGTAAGGTCAAAATTTCTACCATTGTGGCCAATAAGAGCTGAATTTAGTCAGTTATTGTGGCCTAAGGAGTTTTAAAGTTTTTCCATGAAACTTAAAAGTCTCTAATCCATGAAGAAACGGAAATGATTTTGCTAGTTTGGATTAGGGATAGGGAGATGAAATGATTCATCTCAACCCAATATATTATTTATCTTAAATCCCGAAGAATCTTTGACGTTTGTAAGATAATTTCCTCTTAAAACATTACCAGCGAAAGTTGAAAGGAATTTTTAGCCAGTCGGGGCTGGTTTTTTAGATTCAAACAAGGATGTTAAATGCACAGATTCACTTTTCATGGTGAGGCAGCTAGTGCAAACAAGAAAGAAACAGAAGAATTCTCTGCACGCTTAAAAAAATTACTCTTTGATGAAGACTAAACACCTCAACAATTATTCAAGCCGATGAAACTGGTCTTTTCTATAAGCGATTGCCTAACAAAACCTTAATTGCATAATAGGAAAAAATTTTGCTAGGACTCACACACATAAAAGACAGACTGACACTTCTGCTTCCATCGAATTCGAGCGAAGACCTATCATCAAACATCTTTTGTTTTATCATGATGAAAATCATCATGTTTTTATGAAAAAACAGTATTAAATAAAAATTACCCGTTCATTTCAAAACAAACACTAAAACCTGGGTAACTCAAGTTATCTTCAAGGAATAGATTCTGGAAACATTTTCTCTTGATGTGAAGAACTTACTGGTAGAAAAAGAACTACCGCTTAAAGCTCTATTAAAACTGGACAATGCCTTTGGTTACCTGAAAGATCTTGAGGAGATACTGAAGGAAAATTATCATTTTATAAAGTTACATTATCTGAACCCAAACACCACGCCTATTCTTCATACAATAGATCAGAAAGTTATTATCAACTTTAAAAAACTGTAATAAAGAGCCCTCTTGAATAAAGTATTTCAGGAATGCGAATTTTGTGAAAACGTCTGTTGTAAAGTTCTGGAATGAGAATTTTGATATTCATATGGCAATCCAACTAACACATCAAGTGGGGCTAAGTATCTCAAAAATACCTTAATTGAGCCTGATAGATATTGGTTCTCTCTTGTGGTACGTGAAACTTAGTCGCTGGACATTTAGTCGTTGGATATTTAGTCGCAGATATTCTCTTCAAACTCCTAATGATTGTCATTAAATTTGATTAATATTAAAATTATTTGTTTTAAAACGGTAGATATTTTATCGAAGCCTCAATCTGACCCTGACACATAAAATGAGCCTTAAATAAACAAAAATCATACTAAAAATTTAAATTTAAAAGCTGATTATTTACAAGTTAAACTGTAAAGATATAATTAATTAACTTATAAAATATTATGAATGAAAAAAAATAAAAATAACGAAAAATTGAAAAATACCTAAACCTATACCAAAAATTTAATGCCTTAAACACAAAAAAAAAATAATTTAAAAATTAAGCATAGATCTTAAACGAAATCATAGCCAGAAAATCTCTCTATATTCTAAATTAAATGAATAAGTGGAAAAAATGTTGTTATGTTTAACTTTAGGGAGGAATTTGAGGGTCATGGTCAGATCAGGCGGTTCATTCGCTGACTTTACTTAAAAACTCAATAATATCTTAAATAAAATTAAAAAAAATCGTACAATTCAGTTCACTTATTTGCCAGTCATAAAATTTTGATTAGAAAGTTTAAAATACGTTCAATTTAGAATAATAAAAAGTTATTCAAATAAAAATTTGTTAGCGATTCCACGAAGATATTCAATCTTTGTTCGAGATTCATATGACTCAACTGTATTTTTAATTCTCCTGTCTGCTTCTGTATATTTGCGACGTTTTACTGAAGGATTTTTCCCTCGCACAAATCGCTCAAAATATGTGTCGCAACCTAATTGAATTATCTTTAGTGAATCGATAAATTTCCACAAATTTGGATGCTGCACTCCCAACTCAGCTTGAAGTCTTCTATGGGCCGCTTCTACTTGATTGTTCGTTCTAGATTCTCCATAAAGACTTCTTTGGTATACTGACCATATTTCTTTAGAAAAGACTGGTCTTTTTCGTGTACCGTTCCTATTTAGCCTTCCTATGTAGGTACTCTCGAAATAGTTCAAAATAGGAACTAACTCTTCTGGCAAAAAGTCGATTAAAGCCTCAAATGCATGGTCTAAATCAAGAGTAATCACGAAAGCTAGAGCAGTAATCATTCTATACATAAGTGAAAACTCCGGATCGGTGTTATACCGGTGTATTAATCCTTCACTCGCTAATCTTTTACGAATATTTTTTTTTAAATGAAACAGACATCCATTAATTGAGGCCTGAGGAAACTCAGCTTGGAAAGCACTTATTACTAATTGCTCAAAATCAAGAGAAATCGATGATGGATTAAGAGCGGGCCAAATTCGTTTGATATAAATGACCATTATTCGATAGGTTTCAGCTTCTTTATTCGGGAGCAAAGCATATGCTACAGAAACGACAAACCCAGAAGATTCAGCCATAATAACAAAAATTTGGGTGAACAATGGAGGTGCAATACTAAATGTGCCATCAACATAGAGTTTTCGCATTAGGTGAGCCCAAGAAATGTTTGATGATTGACCAAAAATAATTATTCAGTTATCATCTCCTTTCCCAGAGTGGGATAGCAAAAAGTTCTCTTACTGTGTCTCGGTTATTTTATATGATTTATAATTTTCAGGGATAACGATATCGGCAAAGCTGATAGGCTGTGAAGGAGCAGCTAATGTCTGATTTCTGACTCGTTGAATCATTTTTATCGAAGCGTCATTTGAGGCCATTCTAGCCTGTACTGCTGTTGTACTATTTTCTAATGAGTTATTTATAATTTGCGATGGAATTTCTCTTGAGATCAGTGCCTTTCTTTTCATCGCTGTTTTAATCTTTTGAACTTGAACAGCAGCAGGATCACTGCTGTGGTTGTGCAAATTTATAATTTTTATAAAAATGTTTGACGTGGAACATGTATGTATTCGGGCTTTACATGATTCGTTTCTCCTCTCACATCTCCAAAACTTTGTTCATCCATCAGAACTAAGTTTGTCAAATACGTACAGGTATCCTTCATGTTGATATTTTGAACTTTTTCGTATTGATAAAATTTCAGGGACCATTTCAGAAAAAAAATTCAAAATGTCAGTGAACCACGTGATAGCTATTTTTGTTAAAGAATACAAATGATAAAAAATTATAATTAACAATTTAATTTATAATAATTTACAGTTAATTATTATCTTAAATAAAAAAACATAATTTGGCGACTAAATGGCAGCAACTTAGTTTCCTGATTCGCTCTCTTGAGCCCAGGAAGGAGAAATTAACGACAAAAAAGATGTGAAAGACATTATCGAGATAGCCCTTAAGTTAAAATTGGAGATAGAATAATTTAGAGGAATTTATTTAAGAAAACAATTAAGAGCCAATAATGAAAGAGTTTCAAGCACTTTTGACACAGCAAAACAATCAAACATTAATCAATTATTTGCCTAACGAAGAGAAGCTACCAAAGAAAGTAATATTAACCAGTTGCATCAACGAATTTCTTATCAAATATGAGGAAGTTCAGAAATTTACTAATGCTAACAATCAAGGTTCAGCTGACGCAAATAGGATCAACGATCTTTGTAGTGACACTCTTCCTAATTATTTCAAATAAGTTTCTAATAAGATGATTATCACGTTATCATGGTCGAGTTTTTAAAAAAAACATATATCAAGAAGCAAAGAAAAAAACAAGAGGATGACACTGAAAATCTTACAAGTCTTCAAAAAGTTAATAAATTAAAAAATGATTACATTTGATAATTTTTAATACCATATTTCATGTGATAGAACGAAATCATTTTTTTAAGGGTATTTTAGCACAGAAAAGGCTGGGAAAAAGATCTTTTTGTATGAGGAACTAACTTTTAGAACGAATTAAAAACGATAAGAGATGCCTCTGTACATAAAAATAAAGCAACACCTTTCAACTGTCCTCAAAATTAAAAAAAATGCCAATAAACATTAGATAGGGGTATATCTTTTAAATACTATGGTGAACTTTATTTTCACTACCAAATATTTAGGTTTTCTTAAATTCAAATAAAATTAAAATATATTAGAATGTCAAACATCCAGCAAATTGTAAAAAAAATGATTATAAAAATATTGCTTTTCATTGGTATATCATTTAATTCAATATAATTTAATGCTAAATTTTTGATGGGTTTATTACCCATTACTAATTATAAAAATGCTTAATGAATTGAAAATGTCATGCGAGAAAAATATTAGCTATTTTAAGCTTTATTCATGAAAAACTTATAAGTATTTGTCGTCATAGCTAAGATTACCGCTTCGCTGTGTGATATCTTTTTTACGCTACACTGTAAATTTTACTTATGTATTTTGTCTTACTTTAAACAGTACCAAAACCATTGAAAATTCATAGCAAAAACAGATAATCATTTATGATTCGCCAACTTTAATATTTTGATAATCATATGTAGTATAATTAATAATTTCATTTTTGCTATTTTTTCATTTCTTATTCGAATTAACGTTTCTATATAATTTAGATCTTATTAATTTAAGTCGTTTGGGCAATGAATGAACGTCATTTGTTGTTTTTTTATTTATAATTCTTAATATTGAATTATTGCATCACGAAAAATTATTAATAAAAATCATAAGAACATCGAATGTTTA
>JBBNEX010000659.1:0-16534 GCA_038021265.1 Cyprinella venusta | reverse complement strand
TCCAGAGCCGAGATATCGGATGTCAAAGTTTTGACCTGAAAAAAAAACATAAGGGGTAACACTGTCGTTTTTGGCCGAAATTTTGACCCCCTCCGATCTTCTTGAAACTCTGGATTCTGACAGAGGGCCACGAGACTTCGACCAGCGCGCAAAAATGGAGGCTCTAGACCCTTCCAGAGCCGAGATATCGGATGTCAAAGTTTTGACCTGAAAAAAAAACATAAGGGGTAACACTGTCGTTTTTGGCCGAAATTTTGACCCCCTCCGATCTTCTTGAAACTCTGGATTCTGACAGAGGGCCACGAGACTTCGACCAGCGCGCAAAAATGGAGGCTCTAGACCCTTCCAGAGCCGAGATATCGGATGTCAAAGTTTTGACCTGAAAAAAAAACATAAGGGGTAACACTGTCGTTTTTGGCCGAAATTTTGACCCCCTCCGATCTTCTTGAAACTCTGGATTCTGACAGAGGGCCACGAGACTTCGACCAGCGCGCAAAAATGGAGGCTCTAGACCCTTCCAGAGCCGAGATATCGGATGTCAAAGTTTTGACCTGAAAAAAAAACATAAGGGGTAACACTGTCGTTTTTGGCCGAAATTTTGACCCCCTCCGATCTTCTTGAAACTCTGGATTCTGACAGAGGGCCACGAGACTTCGACCAGCGCTGCAAAAATGGAGGCTCTAGACCCTTCCAGAGCCGAGATATCGGATGTCAAAGTTTTGACCTGAAAAAAAAACATAAGGGGTAACACTGTCGTTTTTGGCCGAAATTTTGACCCCCTCCGATCTTCTTGAAACTCTGGATTCTGACAGAGGGCCACGAGACTTCGACCAGCGCGCAAAAATGGAGGCTCTAGACCCTTCCAGAGCCGAGATATCGGATGTCAAAGTTTTGACCTGAAAAAAAAACATAAGGGGTAACACTGTCGTTTTTGGCCGAAATTTTGACCCCCTCCGATCTTCTTGAAACTCTGGATTCTGACAGAGGGCCACGAGACTTCGACCAGCGCGCAAAAATGGAGGCTCTAGACCCTTCCAGAGCCGAGATATCGGATGTCAAAGTTTTGACCTGAAAAAAAAACATAAGGGGTAACACTGTCGTTTTTGGCCAGAAATTTTGACCCCCTCCGATCTTCTTGAAACTCTGGATTCTGACAGAGGGCCACGAGACTTCGACCAGCGCGCAAAAATGGAGGCTCTAGACCCCTCCAGAGCCGAGATATCAGATGTCAAAGTTTTGACCTGAAAAAAAAAACATAAGGGGTAACATTGTCGTTTTTGGCCGAAATTTTGACCCCCTCCGATCTTCTTGAAACTCTGGATTCTGACAGAGGGCCACGAGACTTCGACCAGCGCACAAAAATGGAGGCTCTGGACCCTTCCAGTGCCGAGATATCGGATGTCAAAGTTTTGACCTGAAAAAAAAACATAAGGGGTAACACTGTCGTTTTTGGCCGAAATTTTGACCCCCTCCGATCTTCTTGAAACTCTGGATTCTGACAGAGGGTCACGAGACTTCGACCAGCGCGCAAAAATGGAGGCTCTAGACCCTTCCAGAGCCGAGATATCGGATGTCAAAGTTTTGACCTGAAAAAAAAACATAAGGGGTAACACTGTCGTTTTTGGCCGAAATTTTGACCCCCTCCGATCTTCTTGAAACTCTGGATTCTGACAGAGGGCCACGAGACTTCGACCAGCGCGCAAAAATGGAGGCTCTAGACCCTTCCAGAGCCGAGATATCGGATGTCAAAGTTTTGACCTGAAAAAAAAACATAAGGGGTAACACTGTCGTTTTTGGCCAAAATTTTGACCCCCTCCGATCTTCTTGAAACTCTGGATTCTGACAGAGGGCCACGAGACTTCGACCAGCGCGCAAAAATGGAGGCTCTAGACCCCTCCAGAGCCGAGATATCGGATGTCAAAGTTTTGACCTGAAAAAAAAACATAAGGGGTAACACTGTCGTTTTTGGCCGAAATTTTGACCCCCTCCGATCTTCTTGAAACTCTGGATTCTGACAGAGGGCCACGAGACTTCGACCAGCGCGCAAAAATGGAGGCTCTAGACCCTTCCAGAGCCGAGATATCGGATGTCAAAGTTTTGACCTGAAAAAAAAACATAAGGGGTAACACTGTCGTTTTTGGCCGAAATTTTGACCCCCTCCGATCTTCTTGAAACTCTGGATTCTGACAGAGGGCCACGAGACTTCGACCAGCGCGCAAAAATGGAGGCTCTAGACCCTTCCAGAGCCGAGATATCGGATGTCAAAGTGTTTGACCTGAAAAAAAAAACATAAGGGGTAACCCTGTCGTTTTTGGCCGAAATTTTGACCCCCTCCGATCTTCTTGAAACTCTGGATTCTGACAGAGGGCCACGAGACTTCGACCAGCGCGCAAAAATGGAGGCTCTAGACCCTTCCAGAGCCGAGATATCGGATGTCAAAGTTTTGACCTGAAAAAAAAAACATAAGGGGTAACACTGTCGTTTTTGGCCGAAATTTTGACCCCCTCCGATCTTCTTGAAACTCTGGATTCTGACAGAGGGCCACGAGACTTCGACCAGCGCGCAAAAATGGAGGCTCTAGACCCTTCCAGAGCCGAGATATCGGATGTCAAAGTTTTGACCTGAAAAAAAAAACATAAGGGGTAACACTGTCGTTTTTGGCCGAAATTTTGACCCCCTCCGATCTTCTTGAAACTCTGGATTCTGACAGAGGGCCACGAGACTTCGACCAGCGCGCAAAAATGGAGGCTCTAGACCCTTCCAGAGCCGAGATATCGGATGTCAAAGTTTTGACCTGAAAAAAAAAAACATAAGGGGTAACACTGTCGTTTTTGGCCGAAATTTTGACCCCCTCCGATCTTCTTGAAACTCTGGATTCTGACAGAGGGCCACGAGACTTCGACCAGCGCGCAAAAATGGAGGCTCTAGACCCTTCCAGAGCCGAGTAATCGGATGTCAAAGTGTTGACCTGAAAAAAAAAAACATAAGGGGTAACACTGTCGTTTTTGGCCGAAATTTTGACCCCCTCCGATCTTCTTGAAACTCTGGATTCTGACAGAGGGCCACGAGACTTCGACCAGCGCGCAAAAATGGAGGCTCTAGACCCTTCCAGAGCCGAGATATCGGATGTCAAAGTTTTGACCTGAAAAAAAAACATAAGGGGTAACACTGTCGTTTTTGGCCAAAATTTTGACCCCCTCCGATCTTCTTGAAACTCTGGATTCTGACAGAGGGCCACGAGACTTCGACCAGCGCGCAAAAATGGAGGCTCTAGACCCCTCCAGAGCCGAGATATCAGATGTCAAAGTTTTGACCTGAAAAAAAAACATAAGGGGTAACACTGTCGTTTTTGGCCGAAATTTTGACCCCCTCCGATCTTCTTGAAACTCTGGATTCTGACAGAGGGCCACGAGACTTCGACCAGCGCACAAAAATGGAGGCTCTAGACCCTTCCAGTGCCGAGATATCGGATGTCAAAGTTTTGACCTGAAAAAAAAAACATAAGGGGTAACACTGTCGTTTTTGGCCGAAATTTTGACCCCCTCCGATCTTCTTGAAACTCTGGATTCTGACAGAGGGCCACGAGACTTCGACCAGCGCGCAAAAATGGAGGCTCTAGACCCTTCCAGAGCCGAGATATCGGATGTCAAAGTTTTGACCTGGAAAAAAAAACATAAGGGGTAACACTGTCGTTTTTGGCCGAAATTTTGACCCCCTCCGATCTTCTTGAAACTCTGGATTCTGACAGAGGGCCACGAGACTTCGACCAGCGCGCAAAAATGGAGGCTCTAGACCCTTCCAGAGCCGAGATATCGGATGTCAAAGTGTTGACCTGAAAAAAAAAACATAAGGGGTAACACTGTCGTTTTTGGCCGAAATTTTGACCCCCTCCGATCTTCTTGAAACTCTGGATTCTGACAGAGGGCCACGAGACTTCGACCAGCGCGCAAAAATGGAGGCTCTAGACCCTTCCAGAGCCGAGATATCGGATGTCAAAGTTTTGACCTGAAAAAAAAAAACATAAGGGGTAACACTGTCGTTTTTGGCCGAAATTTTGACCCCCTCCGATCTTCTTGAAACTCTGGATTCTGACAGAGGGCCACGAGACTTCGACAAGCGCGCAAAAATGGAGGCTCTAGACCCTTCCAGAGCCGAGATATCGGATGTCAAAGTTTTGACCTGAAAAAAAAAACATAAGGGGTAACACTGTCGTTTTTGGCCGAAATTTTGACCCCCTCCGATCTTCTTGAAACTCTGGATTCTGACAGAGGGCCACGAGACTTCGACCAGCGCGCAAAAATGGAGGCTCTAGACCCTTCCAGAGCCGAGATATCGGATGTCAAAGTTTTGACCTGAAAAAAAAACATAAGGGGTAACACTGTCGTTTTTGGCCGAAAATTTGACCCCCTCCGATCTTCTTGAAACTCTGGATTCTGACAGAGGGCCACGAGACTTCGACCAGCGTGCAAAAATGGAGGCTCTAGACCCTTCCAGAGCCGAGATATCGGATGTCAAAGTTTTGACCTGAAAAAAAAAAACATAAGGGGTAACACTGTCGTTTTTGGCCGAAATTTTGACCCCCTCCGATCTTCTTGAAACTCTGGATTCTGACAGAGGGCCACGAGACTTCGACCAGCGCGCAAAAATGGAGGCTCTAGACCCTTCCAGAGCCGAGATATCGGATGTCAAAGTGTTGACCTGAAAAAAAAAACATAAGGGGTAACACTGTCGTTTTTGGCCGAAATTTTGACCCCCTCCGATCTTCTTGAAACTCTGGATTCTGACAGAGGGCCACGAGACTTCGACCAGCGCGCAAAAATGGAGGCTCTAGACCCTTCCAGAGCCGATATATCGGATGTCAAAGTTTTGACCTGAAAAAAAAAACATAAGGGGTAACACTGTCGTTTTTGGCCAAAATTTTGACCCCCTCCGATCTTCTTGAAACTCTGGATTCTGACAGAGGGCCACGAGACTTCGACCAGCGCGCAAAAATGGAGGCTCTAGACCCCTCCAGAGCCGAGATATCAGATGTCAAAGTTTTGACCTGAAAAAAAAACATAAGGGGTAACATTGTCGTTTTTGGCCGAAATTTTGACCCCCTCCGATCTTCTTGAAACTCTGGATTCTGACAGAGGGCCACGAGACTTCGACCAGCGCGCAAAAATGGAGGCTCTAGACCCTTCCAGAGCCGAGATATCGGATGTCAAAGTTTTGACCTGAAAAAAAAACATAAGGGGTAACACTGTCGTTTTTGGCCGAAATTTTGACCCCCTCCGATCTTCTTGAAACTCTGGATTCTGACAGAGGGCCACGAGACTTCGACCAGCGTGCAAAAATGGAGGCTCTAGACCCTTCCAGAGCCGAGATATCGGATGTCAAAGTTTTGACCTGAAAAAAAAAAACATAAGGGGTAACACTGTCGTTTTTGGCCGAAATTTTGACCCCCTCCGATCTTCTTGAAACTCTGGATTCTGACAGAGGGCCACGAGACTTCGACCAGCGCGCAAAAATGGAGGCTCTAGACCCTTCCAGAGCCGAGATATCGGATGTCAAAGTGTTGACCTGAAAAAAAAAACATAAGGGGTAACACTGTCGTTTTTGGCCGAAATTTTGACCCCCTCCGATCTTCTTGAAACTCTGGATTCTGACAGAGGGCCACGAGACTTCGACCAGCGCACAAAAATGGAGGCTCTAGACCCTTCCAGAGCCGAGATATCGGATGTCAAAGTTTTGACCTGAAAAAAAAAACATAAGGGGTAACACTGTCGTTTTTGGCCAAAATTTTGACCCCCTCCGATCTTCTTGAAACTCTGGATTCTGACAGAGGGCCACGAGACTTCGACCAGCGCGCAAAAATGGAGGCTCTAGACCCCTCCAGAGCCGAGATATCAGATGTCAAAGTTTTGACCTGAAAAAAAAACATAAGGGGTAACATTGTCGTTTTTGGCCGAAATTTTGACCCCCTCCGATCTTCTTGAAACTCTGGATTCTGACAGAGGGCCACGAGACTTCGACCAGCGCACAAAAATGGAGGCTCTAGACCCTTCCAGTGCCGAGATATCGGATGTCAAAGTTTTGACCTGAAAAAAAAACATAAGGGGTAACACTGTCGTTTTTGGCCGAAATTTTGACCCCCTCCGATCTTCTTGAAACTCTGGATTCTGACAGAGGGCCACGAGACTTCGACCAGCGCGCAAAAATGGAGGCTCTAGACCCTTCCAGAGCCGAGATATCGGATGTCAAAGTTTTGACCTGGAAAAAAAAACATAAGGGGTAACACTGTCGTTTTTGGCCGAAATTTTGACCCCCTCCGATCTTCTTGAAACTCTGGATTCTGACAGAGGGCCACGAGACTTCGACCAGCGCGCAAAAATGGAGGCTCTAGACCCTTCCAGAGCCGAGATATCGGATTTCAAAGTGTTGACCTGAAAAAAAAAACATAAGGGGTAACACTGTCGTTTTTGGCCGAAATTTTGACCCCCTCCGATCTTCTTGAAACTCTGGATTCTGACAGAGGGCCACGAGACTTCGACCAGCGCGCAAAAATGGAGGCTCTAGACCCTTCCAGAGCCGAGATATCGGATGTCAAAGTTTTGACCTGAAAAAAAAAACATAAGGGGTAACACTGTCGTTTTTGGCCGAAATTTTGACCCCCTCCGATCTTCTTGAAACTCTGGATTCTGACAGAGGGCCACGAGACTTCGACAAGCGCGCAAAAATGGAGGCTCTAGACCCTTCCAGAGCCGAGATATCGGATGTCAAAGTTTTGACCTGAAAAAAAAAACATAAGGGGTAACACTGTCGTTTTTGGCCGAAATTTTGACCCCCTCCGATCTTCTTGAAACTCTGGATTCTGACAGAGGGCCACGAGACTTCGACCAGCGCACAAAAATGGAGGCTCTAGACCCTTCCAGTGCCGAGATATCGGATGTCAAAGTTTTGACCTGAAAAAAAAAACATAAGGGGTAACACTGTCGTTTTTGGCCGAAATTTTGACCCCCTCCGATCTTCTTGAAACTCTGGATTCTGACAGAGGGCCACGAGACTTCGACCAGCGCGCAAAAATGGAGGCTCTAGACCCTTCCAGAGCCGAGATATCGGATGTCAAAGTTTTGACCTGGAAAAAAAAACATAAGGGGTAACACTGTTGTTTTTGGCCGAAATTTTGACCCCCTCCGATCTTCTTGAAACTCTGGATTCTGACAGAGGGCCACGAGACTTCGACCAGCGCGCAAAAATGGAGGCTCTAGACCCTTCCAGAGCCGAGATATCGGATGTCAAAGTTTTGACCTGAAAAAAAAAACATAAGGGGTAACACTGTCGTTTTTGGCCGAAATTTTGACCCCCTCCGATCTTCTTGAAACTCTGGATTCTGACAGAGGGCCACGAGACTTCGACCAGCGCGCAAAAATGGAGGCTCTAGACCCTTCCAGAGCCGAGATATCGGATGTCAAAGTTTTGACCTGAAAAAAAAACATAAGGGGTAACACTGTCGTTTTTGGCCGAAATTTTGACCCCCTCCGATCTTCTTGAAACTCTGGATTCTGACAGAGGGCCACGAGACTTCGACCAGCGCACAAAAATGGAGGCTCTAGACCCTTCCAGTGCCGAGATATCGGATGTCAAAGTTTTGACCTGAAAAAAAAACATAAGGGGTAACACTGTCGTTTTTGGCCGAAATTTTGACCCCCTCCGATCTTCTTGAAACTCTGGATTCTGACAGAGGGCCACGAGACTTCGACCAGCGCGCAAAAATGGAGGCTCTAGACCCTTCCAGAGCCGAGATATCGGATGTCAAAGTTTTGACCTGAAAAAAAAAACATAAGGGGTAACACTGTCGTTTTTGGCCGAAATTTTGACCCCCTCCGATCTTCTTGAAACTCTGGATTCTGACAGAGGGCCACGAGACTTCGACCAGCGCGCAAAAATGGAGGCTCTAGACCCTTCCAGAGCCGAGATATCGGATGTCAAAGTTTTGACCTGAAAAAAAAAAACATAAGGGGTAACACTGTCGTTTTTGGCCGAAATTTTGACCCCCTCCGATCTTCTTGAAACTCTGGATTCTGACAGAGGGCCACGAGACTTCGACAAGCGCGCAAAAATGGAGGCTCTAGACCCTTCCAGAGCCGAGATATCGGATGTCAAAGTTTTGACCTGAAAAAAAAAACATAAGGGGTAACACTGTCGTTTTTGGCCAAAATTTTGACCCCCTCCGATCTTCTTGAAACTCTGGATTCTGACAGAGGGCCACGAGACTTCGACCAGCGCGCAAAAATGGAGCCTCTAGACCCCTCCAGAGCCGAGATATCAGATGTCAAAGTTTTGACCTGAAAAAAAAAAACATAAGGGGTAACACTGTCGTTTTTGGCCGAAATTTTGACCCCCTCCGATCTTCTTGAAACTCTGGATTCTGACAGAGGGCCACGAGACTTCGACCAGCGCACAAAAATGGAGGCTCTAGACCCTTCCAGTGCCGAGATATCGGATGTCAAAGTTTTGACCTGAAAAAAAAACATAAGGGGTAACACTGTCGTTTTTGGCCGAAATTTTGACCCCCTCCGATCTTCTTGAAACTCTGGATTCTGACAGAGGGCCACGAGACTTCGACCAGCGCGCAAAAATGGAGGCTCTAGACCCTTCCAGAGCCGAGATATCGGATGTCAAAGTTTTGACCTGGAAAAAAAAACATAAGGGGTAACACTGTTGTTTTTGGCCGAAATTTTGACCCCCTCCGATCTTCTTGAAACTCTGGATTCTGACAGAGGGCCACGAGACTTCGACCAGCGCGCAAAAATGGAGGCTCTAGACCCTTCCAGAGCCGAGATATCGGATGTCAAAGTTTTGACCTGAAAAAAAAAAACATAAGGGGTAACACTGTCGTTTTTGGCCGAAATTTTGACCCCCTCCGATCTTCTTGAAACTCTGGATTCTGACAGAGGGCCACGAGACTTCGACCAGCGCACAAAAATGGAGGCTCTAGACCCTTCCAGTGCCGAGATATCGGATGTCAAAGTTTTGACCTGAAAAAAAAACATAAGGGGTAACACTGTCGTTTTTGGCCGAAATTTTGACCCCCTCCGATCTTCTTGAAACTCTGGATTCTGACAGAGGGCCACGAGACTTCGACCAGCGCGCAAAAATGGAGGCTCTAGACCCTTCCAGAGCCGAGATATCGGATGTCAAAGTTTTGACCTGAAAAAAAAACATAAGGGGTAACACTGTCATTTTTAGCCGAAATTTTGACCCCTCCGATCTTCTTGAAACTCTGGATTCTGACAGAGGGCCACGAGACTTCGACCAGCGCGCAAAAATGGAGGCTCTAGACCCTTCCAGAGCCGAGATATCGGATGTCAAAGTGTTGACCTGAAAAAAAAAAACATAAGGGGTAACACTGTCGTTTTTGGCCGAAATTTTGACCCCCTCCGATCTTCTTGAAACTCTGGATTCTGACAGAGGGCCACGAGACTTCGACCAGCGCGCAAAAATGGAGGCTCTAGACCCTTCCAGAGCTGAGATATCGGATGTCAAAGTTTTGACCTGAAAAAAAAAACATAAGGGGTAACACTGTCGTTTTTGGCCAAAATTTTGACCCCCTCCGATCTTCTTGAAACTCTGGATTCTGACAGAGGGCCACGAGACTTCGACCAGCGCGCAAAAATGGAGCCTCTAGACCCCTCCAGAGCCGAGATATCAGATGTCAAAGTTTTGACCTGAAAAAAAAAACATAAGGGGTAACACTGTCGTTTTTGGCCGAAATTTTGACTCCCTCCGATCTTCTTGAAACTCTGGATTCTGACAGAGGGCCACGAGACTTCGACCAGCGCACAAAAATGGAGGCTCTAGACCCTTCCAGTGCCGAGATATCGGATGTCAAAGTTTTGACCTGAAAAAAAAACATAAGGGGTAACACTGTCGTTTTTGGCCGAAATTTTGACCCCCTCCGATCTTCTTGAAACTCTGGATTCTGACAGAGGGCCACGAGACTTCGACCAGCGCGCAAAAATGGAGGCTCTAGACCCTTCCAGAGCCGAGATATCGGATGTCAAAGTTTTGACCTGGAAAAAAAAACATAAGGGGTAACACTGTCGTTTTTGGCCGAAATTTTGACCCCCTCCGATCTTCTTGAAACTCTGGATTCTGACAGAGGGCCACGAGACTTCGACCAGCGCGCAAAAATGGAGGCTCTAGACCCTTCCAGAGCCGAGATATCGGATGTCAAAGTGTTGACCTGAAAAAAAAAACATAAGGGGTAACACTGTCGTTTTTGGCCGAAATTTTGACCCCCTCCGATCTTCTTGAAACTCTGGATTCTGACAGAGGGCCACGAGACTTCGACCAGCGCGCAAAAATGGAGGCTCTAGACCCTTCCAGAGCCGAGATATCGGATGTCAAAGTTTTGACCTGAAAAAAAAACATAAGGGGTAACACTGTCATTTTTGGCCGAAATTTTGACCCCCTCCGATCTTCTTGAAACTCTGGATTCTGACAGAGGGCCACGAGACTTCGACCAGCGCGCAAAAATGGAGGCTCTAGACCCTTCCAGAGCCGAGATATCGGATGTCAAAGTGTTGACCTGAAAAAAAAAAACATAAGGGGTAACACTGTCGTTTTTGGCCGAAATTTTGACCCCCTCCGATCTTCTTGAAACTCTGGATTCTGACAGAGGGCCACGAGACTTCGACCAGCGCGCAAAAACGGAGGCTCTAGACCCTTCCAGAGCCGAGATATCGGATGTCAAAGTTTTGACCTGAAAAAAAAAACATAAGGGGTAACACTGTCGTTTTTGGCCAAAATTTTGACCCCCTCCGATCTTCTTGAAACTCTGGATTCTGACAGAGGGCCACGAGACTTCGACCAGCGCGCAAAAATGGAGCCTCTAGACCCCTCCAGAGCCGAGATATCAGATGTCAAAGTTTTGACCTGAAAAAAAAACATAAGGGGTAACACTGTCGTTTTTGGCCGAAATTTTGACCCCCTCCGATCTTCTTGAAACTCTGGATTCTGACAGAGGGCCACGAGACTTCGACCAGCGCACAAAAATGGAGGCTCTAGACCCTTCCAGTGCCGAGATATCGGATGTCAAAGTTTTGACCTGAAAAAAAAACATAAGGGGTAACACTGTCGTTTTTGGCCGAAATTTTGACCCCCTCCGATCTTCTTGAAACTCTGGATTCTGACAGAGGGCCACGAGACTTCGACCAGCGCGCAAAAATGGAGGCTCTAGACCCTTCCAGAGCCGAGATATCGGATGTCAAAGTTTTGACCTGGAAAAAAAAACATAAGGGGTAACACTGTCGTTTTTGGCCGAAATTTTGACCCCCTCCGATCTTCTTGAAACTCTGGATTCTGACAGAGGGCCACGAGACTTCGACCAGCGCGCAAAAATGGAGGCTCTAGACCCTTCCAGAGCCGAGATATCGGATGTCAAAGTGTTGACCTGAAAAAAAAAACATAAGGGGTAACACTGTCGTTTTTGGCCGAAATTTTGACCCCCTCCGATCTTCTTGAAACTCTGGATTCTGACAGAGGGCCACGAGACTTCGACCAGCGCGCAAAAATGGAGGCTCTAGACCCTTCCAGAGCCGAGATATCGGATGTCAAAGTTTTGACCTGAAAAAAAAAACATAAGGGGTAACACTGTCGTTTTTGGCCGAAATTTTGACCCCCTCCGATCTTCTTGAAACTCTGGATTCTGACAGAGGGCCACGAGACTTCGACCAGCGCGCAAAAATGGAGGCTCTAGACCCTTCCAGAGCCGAGATATCGGATGTCAAAGTTTTGACCTGAAAAAAAAACATAAGGGGTAACACTGTCGTTTTTGGCCGAAATTTTGACCCCCTCCGATCTTCTTGAAACTCTGGATTCTGACAGAGGGCCACGAGACTTCGACCAGCGTGCAAAAATGGAGGCTCTAGACCCTTCCAGAGCCGAGATATCGGATGTCAAAGTTTTGACCTGAAAAAAAAAACATAAGGGGTAACACTGTCGTTTTTGGCCGAAATTTTGACCCCCTCCGATCTTCTTGAAACTCTGGATTCTGACAGAGGGCCACGAGACTTCGACCAGCGCGCAAAAATGGAGGCTCTAGACCCTTCCAGAGCCGAGATATCGGATGTCAAAGTGTTGACCTGAAAAAAAAAACATAAGGGGTAACACTGTCGTTTTTGGCCGAAATTTTGACCCCCTCCGATCTTCTTGAAACTCTGGATTCTGACAGAGGGCCACGAGACTTCGACCAGCGCGCAAAAATGGAGGCTCTAGACCCTTCCAGAGCCGAGATATCGGATGTCAAAGTTTTGACCTGAAAAAAAAAACATAAGGGGTAACACTGTCGTTTTTGGCCAAAATTTTGACCCCCTCCGATCTTCTTGAAACTCTGGATTCTGACAGAGGGCCACGAGACTTCGACCAGCGCGCAAAAATGGAGGCTCTAGACCCCTCCAGAGCCGAGATATCAGATGTCAAAGTTTTGACCTGAAAAAAAAACATAAGGGGTAACATTGTCGTTTTTGGCCGAAATTTTGACCCCCTCCGATCTTCTTGAAACTCTGGATTCTGACAGAGGGCCACGAGACTTCGACCAGCGCACAAAATGGAGGCTCTAGACCCTTCCAGTGCCGAGATATCGGATGTCAAAGTTTTGACCTGAAAAAAAAAAACATAAGGGGTAACACTGTCGTTTTTGGCCGAAATTTTGACCCCCTCCGATCTTCTTGAAACTCTGGATTCTGACAGAGGGCCACGAGACTTCGACCAGCGCACAAAAATGGAGGCTCTAGACCCTTCCAGTGCCGAGATATCGGATGTCAAAGTTTTGACCTGAAAAAAAAACATAAGGGGTAACACTGTCGTTTTTGGCCGAAATTTTGACCCCCTCCGATCTTCTTGAAACTCTGGATTCTGACAGAGGGCCACGAGACTTCGACCAGCGCGCAAAAATGGAGGCTCTAGACCCTTCCAGAGCCGAGATATCGGATGTCAAAGTTTTGACCTGGAAAAAAAAACATAAGGGGTAACACTGTTGTTTTTGGCCGAAATTTTGACCCCCTCCGATCTTCTTGAAACTCTGGATTCTGACAGAGGGCCACGAGACTTCGACCAGCGCGCAAAAATGGAGGCTCTAGACCCTTCCAGAGCCGAGATATCGGATGTCAAAGTTTTGACCTGAAAAAAAAAACATAAGGGGTAACACTGTCGTTTTTGGCCGAAATTTTGACCCCCTCCGATCTTCTTGAAACTCTGGATTCTGACAGAGGGCCACGAGACTTCGACCAGCGCACAAAAATGGAGGCTCTAGACCCTTCCAGTGCCGAGATATCGGATGTCAAAGTTTTGACCTGAAAAAAAAACATAAGGGGTAACACTGTCGTTTTTGGCCGAAATTTTGACCCCCTCCGATCTTCTTGAAACTCTGGATTCTGACAGAGGGCCACGAGACTTCGACCAGCGCGCAAAAATGGAGGCTCTAGACCCTTCCAGAGCCGAGATATCGGATGTCAAAGTTTTGACCTGAAAAAAAAACATAAGGGGTAACACTGTCATTTTTGGCCGAAATTTTGACCCCTCCGATCTTCTTGAAACTCTGGATTCTGACAGAGGGCCACGAGACTTCGACCAGCGCGCAAAAATGGAGGCTCTAGACCCTTCCAGAGCCGAGATATCGGATGTCAAAGTGTTGACCTGAAAAAAAAAACATAAGGGGTAACACTGTCGTTTTTGGCCGAAATTTTGACCCCCTCCGATCTTCTTGAAACTCTGGATTCTGACAGAGGGCCACGAGACTTCGACCAGCGCGCAAAAATGGAGGCTCTAGACCCTTCCAGAGCCGAGATATCGGATGTCAAAGTTTTGACCTGAAAAAAAAAACATAAGGGGTAACACTGTCGTTTTTGGCCAAAATTTTGACCCCCTCCGATCTTCTTGAAACTCTGGATTCTGACAGAGGGCCACGAGACTTCGACCAGCGCGCAAAAATGGAGCCTCTAGACCCCTCCAGAGCCGAGATATCAGATGTCAAAGTTTTGACCTGAAAAAAAAAACATAAGGGGTAACACTGTCGTTTTTGGCCGAAATTTTGACCCCCTCCGATCTTCTTGAAACTCTGGATTCTGACAGAGGGCCACGAGACTTCGACCAGCGCACAAAAATGGAGGCTCTAGACCCTTCCAGTGCCGAGATATCGGATGTCAAAGTTTTGACCTGAAAAAAAAACATAAGGGGTAACACTGTCGTTTTTGGCCGAAATTTTGACCCCCTCCGATCTTCTTGAAACTCTGGATTCTGACAGAGGGCCACGAGACTTCGACCAGCGCGCAAAAATGGAGGCTCTAGACCCTTCCAGAGCCGAGATATCGGATGTCAAAGTTTTGACCTGGAAAAAAAAACATAAGGGGTAACACTGTCGTTTTTGGCCGAAATTTTGACCCCCTCCGATCTTCTTGAAACTCTGGATTCTGACAGAGGGCCACGAGACTTCGACCAGCGCACAAAAATGGAGGCTCTAGACCCTTCCAGAGCCGAGATATCGGATGTCAAAGTGTTGACCTGAAAAAAAAAACATAAGGGGTAACACTGTCGTTTTTGGCCGAAATTTTGACCCCCTCCGATCTTCTTGAAACTCTGGATTCTGACAGAGGGCCACGAGACTTCGACCAGCGCGCAAAAATGGAGGCTCTAGACCCTTCCAGAGCCGAGATATCGGATGTCAAAGTTTTGACCTGAAAAAAAAACATAAGGGGTAACACTGTCATTTTTGGCCGAAATTTTGACCCCCTCCGATCTTCTTGAAACTCTGGATTCTGACAGAGGGCCACGAGACTTCGACCAGCGCGCAAAAATGGAGGCTCTAGACCCTTCCAGAGCCGAGATATCGGATGTCAAAGTGTTGACCTGAAAAAAAAAAACATAAGGGGTAACACTGTCGTTTTTGGCCGAAATTTTGACCCCCTCCGATCTTCTTGAAACTCTGGATTCTGACAGAGGGCCACGAGACTTCGACCAGCGCGCAAAAACGGAGGCTCTAGACCCTTCCAGAGCCGAGATATCGGATGTCAAAGTTTTGACCTGAAAAAAAAAACATAAGGGGTAACACTGTCGTTTTTGGCCAAATTTTTGACCCCCTCCGATCTTCTTGAAACTCTGGATTCTGACAGAGGGCCACGAGACTTCGACCAGCGCGCAAAAATGGAGCCTCTAGACCCCTCCAGAGCCGAGATATCAGATGTCAAAGTTTTGACCTGAAAAAAAAACATAAGGGGTAACACTGTCGTTTTTGGCCGAAATTTTGACCCCCTCCGATCTTCTTGAAACTCTGGATTCTGACAGAGGGCCACGAGACTTCGACCAGCGCACAAAAATGGAGGCTCTAGACCCTTCCAGTGCCGAGATATCGGATGTCAAAGTTTTGACCTGAAAAAAAAACATAAGGGGTAACACTGTCGTTTTTGGCCGAAATTTTGACCCCCTCCGATCTTCTTGAAACTCTGGATTCTGACAGAGGGCCACGAGACTTCGACCAGCGCGCAAAAATGGAGGCTCTAGACCCTTCCAGAGCCGAGATATCGGATGTCAAAGTTTTGACCTGGAAAAAAAAACATAAGGGGTAACACTGTCGTTTTTGGCCGAAATTTTGACCCCCTCCGATCTTCTTGAAACTCTGGATTCTGACAGAGGGCCACGAGACTTCGACCAGCGCGCAAAAATGGAGGCTCTAGACCCTTCCAGAGCCGAGATATCGGATGTCAAAGTTTTGACCTGAAAAAAAAAACATAAGGGGTAACACTGTCGTTTTTGGCCGAAATTTTGACCCCCTCCGATCTTCTTGAAACTCTGGATTCTGACAGAGGGCCACGAGACTTCGACCAGCGCGCAAAAATGGAGGCTCTAGACCCTTCCAGAGCCGAGATATCGGATGTCAAAGTTTTGACCTGAAAAAAAAAACATAAGGGGTAACACTGTCGTTTTTGGCCGAAATTTTGACCCCCTCCGATCTTCTTGAAACTCTGGATTCTGACAGAGGGCCACGAGACTTCGACCAGCGTGCAAAAATGGAGGCTCTAGACCCTTCCAGAGCCGAGATATCGGATGTCAAAGTTTTGACCTGAAAAAAAAAACATAAGGGGTAACACTGTCGTTTTTGGCCGAAATTTTGACCCCCTCCGATCTTCTTGAAACTCTGGATTCTGACAGAGGGCCACGAGACTTCGACCAGCGCGCAAAAATGGAGGCTCTAGACCCTTCCAGAGCCGAGATATCGGATGTCAAAGTTTTGACCTGAAAAAAAAAACATAAGGGGTAACACTGTCGTTTTTGCCAAATTTTGACCCCCTCCGATCTTCTTGAAACTCTGGATTCTGAACATCGGAGTGGCACGAGACTTCGACCAGCGCGCAAAAATGGAGGCTCTAGACCCTTCCAGAGCCGAGATATAGGATGTCAAAGTTTTGATCTGAAAAAAAAAACATATGGGGTAACACTGTCGTTTCTGGCCAAAATTTTGGATCCCCTCCGATCTTCTTGAAAACTCTGGATCTGA
>JBBNEX010000656.1:0-16913 GCA_038021265.1 Cyprinella venusta | reverse complement strand
GCCTAGATATCGAAGGTCAAAATTTGGACCTGAAAAAAAAAACATAAGGGGTAACACTGTCATTTTTTTTTTTTGGCCGAAATTTTGACCCCCTCCGATCTTCTTGAAACTCTGGATTCTGACAGAGGGCCACGAGACTTCGACCAACGCGCAAAAATTGCGGCTCTAAACCCTTCCAGAGCCGAGATATCGAAGGTC
Source organism: Cyprinella venusta (assembly GCA_038021265.1). Taxonomy (NCBI): domain Eukaryota; kingdom Metazoa; phylum Chordata; class Actinopteri; order Cypriniformes; family Leuciscidae; genus Cyprinella; species Cyprinella venusta. The sequence continues at coordinate 16,715 of JBBNEX010000656.1, read as the reverse complement.
AAAATTTGGACCTGAAAAAAAAACATAAGGGGTAACACTGTCATTTTTTTTTTGGCCGAAATTTTGACCCCCTCCGATCTTCTTGAAACTCTGGATTCTGACAGAGGGCCACGAGACTTCGACCAACGCGCAAAAATTGCGGCTCTAGACCCTTCCAGAGCCGAGATATCGAAGGTCAAAATTTGGACCTGAAAAAAAAACATAAGGGGTAACACTGTCATTTTTTTTTTGGCCGAAATTTTGACCCCCTCCGATCTTCTTGAAACTCTGGATTCTGACAGAGGGCCACGAGACTTCGACCAACGCGCAAAAATTGCGGCTCTAGACCCTTCCAGAGCCGAGATATCGAAGGTCAAAATTTGGACCTGAAAAAAAACATAAGGGGTAACATTGTCATTTTTTTTTTTGGCCGAAATTTTGACCCCGTCCGATCTTCTTGAAACTCTGGATTCTGACAGAGGGCCACGAGACTTCGACCAACGCGCAAAAATTGCGGCTCTAGACCCTTCCAGAGCCGAGATATCGAAGGTCAAAATTTGGACCTAAAAAAAAAACATAAGGGGTAACACTGTCATTTTTTTTTTTTGGCCGAAATTTTGACCCCCTCCGATCTTCTTGAAACTCTGGATTCTGACAGAGGGCCACGAGACTTCGACCAACGCGCAAAAATGGAGGCTCTAGACCCTTCCAGAGCCGAGATATCGAAGGTCAAAATTTGGACCTGAAAAAAAAACATAAGGGGTAACACTGTCATTTTTTTTTTTTTGGCCGAAATTTTGACCCCCTCCGATCTTCTTGAAACTCTGGATTCTGACAGAGGGCCACGAGACTTCGACCAACGCGCAAAAATTGCGGCTCTAGACCCTTCCAGAGCCGAGATATCGAAGGTCAAAATTTGGACCTGAAAAAAAAACATAAGGGGTAACACTGTCATTTTTTTTTTTGGCCGAAATTTTGACCCCCTCCGATCTTCTTGAAACTCTGGATTCTGACAGAGGGCCACGAGACTTCGACCAACGCGCAAAAATGGAGGCTCTAGACCCTTCCAGAGCCGAGATATCGAAGGTCAAAATTTGGACCTGAAAAAAAAACATAAGGGGTAACACTGTCATTTTTTTTTTTGGCCGAAATTTTGACCCCCTCCGATCTTCTTGAAACTCTGGATTCTGACAGAGGGCCACGAGACTTCGACCAACGCGCAAAAATTGCGGCTCTAGACCCTTCCAGAGCCGAGATATCGAAGGTCAAAATTTGGACCTGAAAAAAAAACATAAGGGGTAACACTGTCATTTTTTTTTTTGGCCGAAATTTTGACCCCCTCCGATCTTCTTGAAACTCTGGATTCTGACAGAGGGCCACGAGACTTCGACCAACGCGCAAAAATGGAGGCTCTAGACCCTTCCAGAGCCGAGATATCGAAGGTCAAAATTTGGACCTGAAAAAAAAACATAAGGGGTAACACTGTCATTTTTTTTTTTGGCCAAAATTTTGACCCCCTCCGATCTTCTTGAAACTCTGGATTCTGACAGAGGGCCACGAGACTTCGACCAACGCGCAAAAATGGAGGCTCTAGACCCTTCCAGAGCCGAGATATCGAAGGTCAAAATTTGGACCTGAAAAAAAAACATAAGGGGTAACACTGTCATTTTTTTTTTTTGGCCGAAATTTTGACCCCCTCCGATCTTCTTGAAACTCTGGATTCTGACAGAGGGCCACGAGACTTCGACCAACGCGCAAAAATGGAGGCTCTAGACCCTTCCAGAGCCGAGATATCGAAGGTCAAAATTTGGACCTGAAAAAAAAAACATAAGGGGTAACACTGTCATTTTTTTTTTTGGCCGAAATTTTGACCCCCTCCGATCTTCTTGAAACTCTGGATTCTGACAGAGGGCCACGAGACTTCGACCAACGCGCAAAAATGGAGGCTCTAGACCCTTCCAGAGCCGAGATATCGAAGGTCAAAATTTGGACCTTAAAAAAAAACATAAGGGGTAACACTGTCATTTTTTTTTTTTTGGCCGAAATTTTGACCCCCTCCGATCTTCTGGAAACTCTGGATTCTGACAGAGGGCCACGAGACTTCGACCAACGCGCAAAAATTGCGGCTCTAGACCCTTCCAGAGCCGAGATATCGAAGGTCAAAATTTGGACCTGAAAAAAAAACATAAGGGGTAACACTGTCATTTTTTTTTTTTTGGCCGAAATTTTGACCCCCTCCGATCTTCTTGAAACTCTGGATTCTGACAGAGGGCCACGAGACTTCGACCAACGCGCAAAAATGGAGGCTCTAGACCCTTCCAGAGCCGAGATATCGAAGGTCAAAATTTGGACCTGAAAAAAAAACATAAGGGGTAACACTGTCATTTTTTTTTTTTGGCCAAAATTTTGACCCCCTCCGATCTTCTTGAAACTCTGGATTCTGACAGAGGGCCACGAGACTTCGACCAACGCGCAAAAATGGAGGCTCTAGACCCTTCCAGAGCCGAGATATCGAAGGTCAAAATTTGGACCTGAAAAAAAAACATAAGGGGTAACACTGTCATTTTTTTTTTTGGCCGAAATTTTGACCCCCTCCGATCTTCTTGAAACTCTGGATTCTGACAGAGGGCCATGAGACTTCGACCAACGCGCAAAAATGGAGGCTCTAGACCCTTCCAGAGCCGAGATATCGAAGGTCAAAATTTGGACCTGAAAAAAAAAACATAAGGGGTAACACTGTCATTTTTTTTTTTTTGGCCGAAATTTTGACCCCCTCCGATCTTCTTGAAACTCTGGATTCTGACAGAGGGCCACGAGACTTCGACCAACGCGCAAAAATGGAGGCTCTAGACCCTTCCAGAGCCGAGATATCGAAGGTCAAAATTTGGACCTGAAAAAAAAACATAAGGGGTAACACTGTCATTTTTTTTTTTTTGGCCAAAATTTTGACCCCCTCCGATCTTCTTGAAACTCTGGATTCTGACAGAGGGCCACGAGACTTCGACCAACGCGCAAAAATGGAGGCTCTAGACCCTTCCAGAGCCGAGATATCGAAGGTCAAAATTTGGACCTGAAAAAAAAACATAAGGGGTAACACTGTCATTTTTTTTTTTGGCCGAAATTTTGACCCCCTCCGATCTTCTTGAAACTCTGGATTCTGACAGAGGGCCACGAGACTTCGACCAACGCGCAAAAATGGAGGCTCTAGACCCTTCCAGAGCCGAGATATCGAAGGTCAAAATTTGGACCTGAAAAAAAAACATAAGGGGTAACACTGTAATTTTTTTTTTTGGCCGAAATTTTGACCCCCTCCGATCTTCTTGAAACTCTGGATTCTGACAGAGGGCCACGAGACTTCGACCAACGCGCAAAAATGGAGGCTCTAGACCCTTCCAGAGCCGAGATATCGAAGGTCAAAATTTGGACCTGAAAAAAAACATAAGGGGTAACACTGTCATTTTTTTTTTTTGGCCGAAATTTTGACCCCCTCCGATCTTCTTGAAACTCTGGATTCTGACAGAGGGCCACGAGACTTCGACCAACGCGCAAAAATTGCGGCTCTAGACCCTTCCAGAGCCGAGATATCGAAGGTCAAAATTTGGACCTTAAAAAAAAACATAAGGGGTAACACTGTCATTTTTTTTTTTTGGCCGAAATTTTGACCCCCTCCGATCTTCTGGAAACTCTGGATTCTGACAGAGGGCCACGAGACTTCGACCAACGCGCAAAAATTGCGGCTCTAGACCCTTCCAGAGCCGAGATATCGAAGGTCAAAATTTGGACCTGAAAAAAAAAACATAAGGGGTAACACTGTCATTTTTTTTTTTGGCCGAAATTTTGACCCCCTCCGATCTTCTTGAAACTCTGGATTCTGACAGAGGGCCACGAGACTTCGACCAACGCGCAAAAATGGAGGCTCTAGACCCTTCCAGAGCCGAGATATCGAAGGTCAAAATTTGGACCTGAAAAAAAAACATAAGGGGTAACACTGTCATTTTTTTTTTTTGGCCGAAATTTTGACCCCCTCCGATCTTCTTGAAACTCTGGATTCTGACAGAGGGCCACGAGACTTCGACCAACGCGCAAAAATGGAGGCTCTAGACCCTTCCAGAGCCGAGATATCGAAGGTCAAAATTTGGACCTGAAAAAAAAAACATAAGGGGTAACACTGTCATTTTTTTTTTTGGCCGAAATTTTGACCCCCTCCGATCTTCTTGAAACTCTGGATTCTGACAGAGGGCCACGAGACTTCGACCAACGCGCAAAAATTGCGGCTCTAAACCCTTCCAGAGCCGAGATATCGAAGGTCAAAATTTGGACCTGAAAAAAAACATAAGGGGTAACACTGTCATTTTTTTTTTTTTTGGCCGAAATTTTGACCCCCTCCGATCTTCTTGAAACTCTGGATTCTGACAGAGGGCCACGAGACTTCGACCAACGCGCAAAAATTGCGGCTCTAGACCCTTCCAGAGCCGAGATATCGAAGGTCAAAATTTGGACCTGAAAAAAAAAACATAAGGGGTAACACTGTCATTTTTTTTTTTTGGCCGAAATTTTGACCCCCTCCGATCTTCTTGAAACTCTGGATTCTGACAGAGGGCCACGAGACTTCGACCAACGCGCAAAAATTGCGGCTCTAGACCCTTCCAGAGCCGAGATATCGAAGGTCAAAATTTGGACCTGAAAAAAAAACATAAGGGGTAACACTGTCATTTTTTTTGGGGGGCCGAAATTTTGACCCCCTCCGATCTTCTTGAAACTCTGGATTCTGACAGAGGGCCACGAGACTTCGACCAACGCGCAAAAATGGAGGCTCTAGACCCTTCCAGAGCCGAGATATCGAAGGTCAAAATTTGGACCTGAAAAAAAAACATAAGGGGTAACACTGTCATTTTTTTTTTTTTGGCCGAAATTTTGACCCCCTCCGATCTTCTTGAAACTCTGGATTCTGACAGAGGGCCACGAGACTTCGACCAACGCGCAAAAATTGCGGCTCTAGACCCTTCCAGAGCCGAGATATCGAAGGTCAAAATTTGGACCTGAAAAAAAAAACATAAGGGGTAACACTGTCATTTTTTTTTTTTGGCCGAAATTTTGACCCCCTCCGATCTTCTTGAAACTCTGGATTCTGACAGAGGGCCACGAGACTTCGACCAACGCGCAAAAATTGCGGCTCTAGACCCTTCCAGAGCCGAGATATCGAAGGTCAAAATTTGGACCTGAAAAAAAAACATAAGGGGTAACACTGTCATTTTTTTTTTTTGGCCGAAATTTTGACCCCCTCCGATCTTCTTGAAACTCTGGATTCTGACAGAGGGCCACGAGACTTCGACCAACGCGCAAAAATTGCGGCTCTAGACCCTTCCAGAGCCGAGATATCGAAGGTCAAAATTTGGACCTGAAAAAAAAAACATAAGGGGTAACACTGTCATTTTTTTTGGGGGGCCGAAATTTTGACCCCCTCCGATCTTCTTGAAACTCTGGATTCTGACAGAGGGCCACGAGACTTCGACCAACGCGCAAAAATTGCGGCTCTAGACCCTTCCAGAGCCGAGATATCGAAGGTCAAAATTTGGACCTGAAAAAAAAAACATAAGGGGTAACACTGTCATTTTTTTTGGGGGGCCGAAATTTTGACCCCCTCCGATCTTCTTGAAACTCTGGATTCTGACAGAGGGCCACGAGACTTCGACCAACGCGCAAAAATGGAGGCTCTAGACCCTTCCAGAGCCGAGATATCGAAGGTCAAAATTTGGACCTGAAAAAAAAAACATAAGGGGTAACACTGTCATTTTTTTTTTTTTGGCCGAAATTTTGACCCCCTCCGATCTTCTTGAAACTCTGGATTCTGACAGAGGGCCACGAGACTTCGACCAACGCGCAAAAATGGAGGCTCTAGACCCTTCCAGAGCCGAGATATCGAAGGTCAAAATTTGGACCTGAAAAAAAAACATAAGGGGTAACACTGTCATTTTTTTTTTTGGCCGAAATTTTGACCCCCTCCGATCTTCTTGAAACTCTGGATTCTGACAGAGGGCCACGAGACTTCGACCAACGCGCAAAAATGGAGGCTCTAGACCCTTCCAGAGCCGAGATATCGAAGGTCAAAATTTGGACCTGAAAAAAAAAAACATAAGGGGTAACACTGTCATTTTTTTTTTTTTGGCCGAAATTTTGACCCCCTCCGATCTTCTTGAAACTCTGGATTCTGACAGAGGGCCACGAGACTTCGACCAACGCGCAAAAATTGCGGCTCTAGACCCTTCCAGAGCCGAGATATCGAAGGTCAAAATTTGGACCTTAAAAAAAAACATAAGGGGTAACACTGTCATTTTTTTTTTTTTGGCCGAAATTTTGACCCCCTCCGATCTTCTGGAAACTCTGGATTCTGACAGAGGGCCACGAGACTTCGACCAACGCGCAAAAATTGCGGCTCTAGACCCTTCCAGAGCCGAGATATCGAAGGTCAAAATTTGGACCTGAAAAAAAAACATAAGGGGTAACACTGTCATTTTTTTTGGGGGGCCGAAATTTTGACCCCCTCCGATCTTCTTGAAACTCTGGATTCTGACAGAGGGTCACGAGACTTCAACCAACGCGCAAAAATGGAGGCTCTAGACCCTTCCAGAACCGAGATATCGAAGGTCAAAATTTGGACCTGAAAAAAAAACATAAGGGGTAACACTGTCATTTTTTTTTTTGGCCAAAATTTTGACCCCCTCCGATCTTCTTGAAACTCTGGATTCTGACAGAGGGCCACGAGACTTCGACCAACGCGCAAAAATGGAGGCTCTAGACCCTTCCAGAGCCGAGATATCGAAGGTCAAAATTTGGACCTGAAAAAAAAAACATAAGGGGTAACACTGTCATTTTTTTTTTGGCCGAAATTTTGACCCCCTCCGATCTTCTTGAAACTCTGGATTCTGACAGAGGGCCATGAGACTTCGACCAACGCGCAAAAATGGAGGCTCTAGACCCTTCCAGAGCCGAGATATCGAAGGTCAAAATTTGGACCTGAAAAAAAAACATAAGGGGTAACACTGTCATTTTTTTTTTTGGCCGAAATTTTGACCCCCTCCGATCTTCTTGAAACTCTGGATTCTGACAGAGGGCCACGAGACTTCGACCAACGCGCAAAAATGGAGGCTATAGACCCTTCCAGAGCCGAGATATCGAAGGTCAAAATTTGGACCTGAAAAAAAAACATAAGGGGTAACACTGTCATTTTTTTTTTTGGCCGAAATTTTGACCCCCTCCGATCTTCTTGAAACTCTGGATTCTGACAGAGGGCCACGAGACTTCGACCAACGCGCAAAAATGGAGGCTCTAGACCCTTCCAGAGCCGCGATATCGAAGGTCAAAATTTGGACCTGAAAAAAAAACATAAGGGGTAACACTGTCATTTTTTTTTTTTGGCCAAAATTTTGACCCCCTCCGATCTTCTTGAAACTCTGGATTCTGACAGAGGGCCACGAGACTTCGACCAACGCGCAAAAATGGAGGCTCTAGACCCTTCCAGAGCCGAGATATCGAAGGTCAAAATTTGGACCTGAAAAAAAAACATAAGGGGTAACACTGTCATTTTTTTTTTTGGCCGAAATTTTGACCCCCTCCGATCTTCTTGAAACTCTGGATTCTGACAGAGGGCCACGAGACTTCGACCAACGCGCAAAAATGGAGGCTCTAGACCCTTCCAGAGCCGAGATATCGAAGGTCAAAATTTGGACCTGAAAAAAAAACATAAGGGGTAACACTGTCATTTTTTTTTTTGGCCGAAATTTTGACCCCCTCCGATCTTCTTGAAACTCTGGATTCTGACAGAGGGCCACGAGACTTCGACCAACGCGCAAAAATGGAGGCTCTAGACCCTTCCAGAGCCGAGATATCGAAGGTCAAAATTTGGACCTGAAAAAAAAACATAAGGGGTAACACTGTCATTTTTTTTTTTGGCCGAAATTTTGACCCCCTCCGATCTTCTTGAAACTCTGGATTCTGACAGAGGGCCACAAGACTTCGACCAACGCGCAAAAATTGCGGCTCTAGACCCTTCCAGAGCCGAGATATCGAAGGTCAAAATTTGGACCTGAAAAAAAACATAAGGGGTAACACTGTCATTTTTTTTTTTGGCCGAAATTTTGACCCCCTCCGATCTTCTTGAAACTCTGGATTCTGACAGAGGGCCATGAGACTTCGACCAATGCGCAAAAATGGAGGCTTTAGACCCTTCCAGAGCCGAGATATCGAAGGTCAAAATTTGGACCTGAAAAAAAAACATAAGGGGTAACACTGTCATTTTTTTTTTTTGGCCGAAATTTTGACCCCCTCCGATCTTCTTGAAACTCTGGATTCTGACAGAGGGCCACGAGACTTCGACCAACGCGCAAAAATTGCGGCTCTAGACCCTTCCAGAGCCGAGATATCGAAGGTCAAAATTTGGACCTGAAAAAAAAACATAAGGGGTAACACTGTCATTTGTTTTTTTTTGGCCGAAATTTTGACCCCCTCCGATCTTCTTGAAACTCTGGATTCTGACAGAGGGCCACGAGACTTCGACCAACGCGCAAAAATTGCGGCTCTAGACCCTTCCAGAGCCGAGATATCGAAGGTCAAAATTTGGACCTGAAAAAAAAAACATAAGGGGTAACACTGTCATTTTTTTTTTTGGCCGAAATTTTGACCCCCTCCGATCTTCTTGAAACTCTGGATTCTGACAGAGGGCCACGAGACTTCGACCAACGCGCAAAAATTGCGGCTCTAGACCCTTCCAGAGCCGAGATATCGAAGGTCAAAATTTGGACCTGAAAAAAAAACATAAGGGGTAACACTGTCATTTTTTTGGGGGGGCCGAAATTTTGACCCCCTCCGATCTTCTTGAAACTCTGGATTCTGACAGAGGGCCATGAGACTTCGACCAATGCGCAAAAATGGAGGCTTTAGACCCTTCCAGAGCCGAGATATCGAAGGTCAAAATTTGGACCTGAAAAAAAAACATAAGGGGTAACACTGTCATTTTTTTTTTTTGGCCGAAATTTTGACCCCCTCCGATCTTCTTGAAACTCTGGATTCTGACAGAGGGCCACGAGACTTCGACCAACGCGCAAAAATTGCGGCTCTAGACCCTTCCAGAGCCGAGATATCGAAGGTCAAAATTTGGACCTGAAAAAAAAACATAAGGGGTAACACTGTCATTTGTTTTTTTTTGGCCGAAATTTTGACCCCCTCCGATCTTCTTGAAACTCTGGATTCTGACAGAGGGCCACGAGACTTCGACCAACGCGCAAAAATTGCGGCTCTAGACCCTTCCAGAGCCGAGATATCGAAGGTCAAAATTTGGACCTGAAAAAAAAAACATAAGGGGTAACACTGTCATTTTTTTTTTTGGCCGAAATTTTGACCCCCTCCGATCTTCTTGAAACTCTGGATTCTGACAGAGGGCCACGAGACTTCGACCAACGCGCAAAAATTGCGGCTCTAGACCCTTCCAGAGCCGAGATATCGAAGGTCAAAATTTGGACCTGAAAAAAAAACATAAGGGGTAACACTGTCATTTTTTTGGGGGGGCCGAAATTTTGACCCCCTCCGATCTTCTTGAAACTCTGGATTCTGACAGAGGGCCACGAGACTTCGACCAACGCGCAAAAATGGAGGCTCTAGACCCTTCCAGAGCCGAGATATCGAAGGTCAAAATTTGGACCTGAAAAAAAAACATAAGGGGTAACACTGTCATTTTTTTTTTTTTTGGCCGAAATTTTGACCCCCTCCGATCTTCTTGAAACTCTGGATTCTGACAGAGGGCCACGAGACTTCGACCAACGCGCAAAAATGGAGGCTCTAGACCCTTCCAGAGCCGAGATATCGAAGGTCAAAATTTGGACCTGAAAAAAAAACATAAGGGGTAACACTGTCATTTTTTTTTTTTGGCCGAAATTTTGACCCCCTCCGATCTTCTTGAAACTCTGGATTCTGACAGAGGGCCACGAGACTTCGACCAACGCGCAAAAATGGAGGCTCTAGACCCTTCCAGAGCCGAGATATCGAAGGTCAAAATTTGGACCTGAAAAAAAAAAAACATAAGGGGTAACACTGTCATTTTTTTTTTTTTGGCCGAAATTTTGACCCCCTCCGATCTTCTTGAAACTCTGGATTCTGACAGAGGGCCACGAGACTTCGACCAACGCGCAAAAATTGCGGCTCTAGACCCTTCCAGAGCCGAGATATCGAAGGTCAAAATTTGGACCTTAAAAAAAAACATAAGGGGTAACACTGTCATTTTTTTTTTTTGGCCGAAATTTTGACCCCCTCCGATCTTCTGGAAACTCTGGATTCTGACAGAGGGCCACGAGACTTCGACCAACGCGCAAAAATTGCGGCTCTAGACCCTTCCAGAGCCGAGATATCGAAGGTCAAAATTTGGACCTGAAAAAAAAACATAAGGGGTAACACTGTCATTTTTTTTGGGGGGCCGAAATTTTGACCCCCTCCGATCTTCTTGAAACTCTGGATTCTGACAGAGGGCCACGAGACTTCGACCAACGCGCAAAAATGGAGGCTCTAGACCCTTCCAGAACCGAGATATCGAAGGTCAAAATTTGGACCTGAAAAAAAAACATAAGGGGTAACACTGTCATTTTTTTTTTTGGCCAAAATTTTGACCCCCTCCGATCTTCTTGAAACTCTGGATTCTGACAGAGGGCCACGAGACTTCGACCAACGCGCAAAAATGGAGGCTCTAGACCCTTCCAGAGCCGAGATATCGAAGGTCAAAATTTGGACCTGAAAAAAAAAAACATAAGGGGTAACACTGTCATTTTTTTTTTTGGCCGAAATTTTGACCCCCTCTGATCTTCTTGAAACTCTGGATTCTGACAGAGGGCCATGAGACTTCGACCAACGCGCAAAAATGGAGGCTCTAGACCCTTCCAGAGCCGAGATATCGAAGGTCAAAATTTGGACCTGAAAAAAAAACATAAGGGGTAACACTGTCATTTTTTTTTTTTTGGCCGAAATTTTGACCCCCTCCGATCTTCTTGAAACTCTGGATTCTGACAGAGGGCCACGAGACTTCGACCAACGCGCAAAAATGGAGGCTATAGACCCTTCCAGAGCCGAGATATCGAAGGTCAAAATTTGGACCTGAAAAAAAAACATAAGGGGTAACACTGTCATTTTTTTTTTTGGCCGAAATTTTGACCCCCTCCGATCTTCTTGAAACTCTGGATTCTGACAGAGGGCCACGAGACTTCGACCAACGCGCAAAAATGGAGGCTCTAGACCCTTCCAGAGCCGCGATATCGAAGGTCAAAATTTGGACCTGAAAAAAAAACATAAGGGGTAACACTGTCATTTTTTTTTTTTGGCCAAAATTTTGACCCCCTCCGATCTTCTTGAAACTCTGGATTCTGACAGAGGGCCACGAGACTTCGACCAACGCGCAAAAATGGAGGCTCTAGACCCTTCCAGAGCCGAGATATCGAAGGTCAAAATTTGGACCTGAAAAAAAAACATAAGGGGTAACACTGTCATTTTTTTTTTTGGCCGAAATTTTGACCCCCTCCGATCTTCTTGAAACTCTGGATTCTGACAGAGGGCCACGAGACTTCGACCAACGCGCAAAAATGGAGGCTCTAGACCCTTCCAGAGCCGAGATATCGAAGGTCAAAATTTGGACCTGAAAAAAAAACATAAGGGGTAACACTGTCATTTTTTTTTTTGGCCGAAATTTTGACCCCCTCCGATCTTCTTGAAACTCTGGATTCTGACAGAGGGCCACGAGACTTCGACCAACGCGCAAAAATGGAGGCTCTAGACCCTTCCAGAGCCGAGATATCGAAGGTCAAAATTTGGACCTGAAAAAAAAACATAAGGGGTAACACTGTCATTTTTTTTTTTGGCCGAAATTTTGACCCCCTCCGATCTTCTTGAAACTCTGGATTCTGACAGAGGGCCACAAGACTTCGACCAACGCGCAAAAATTGCGGCTCTAGACCCTTCCAGAGCCGAGATATCGAAGGTCAAAATTTGGACCTGAAAAAAAACATAAGGGGTAACACTGTCATTTTTTTTTTTGGCCGAAATTTTGACCCCCTCCGATCTTCTTGAAACTCTGGATTCTGACAGAGGGCCATGAGACTTCGACCAATGCGCAAAAATGGAGGCTTTAGACCCTTCCAGAGCCGAGATATCGAAGGTCAAAATTTGGACCTGAAAAAAAAACATAAGGGGTAACACTGTCATTTTTTTTTTTTGGCCGAAATTTTGACCCCCTCCGATCTTCTTGAAACTCTGGATTCTGACAGAGGGCCACGAGACTTCGACCAACGCGCAAAAATTGCGGCTCTAGACCCTTCCAGAGCCGAGATATCGAAGGTCAAAATTTGGACCTGAAAAAAAAACATAAGGGGTAACACTGTCATTTTTTTTTTTTGGCCGAAATTTTGACCCCCTCCGATCTTCTTGAAACTCTGGATTCTGACAGAGGGCCACGAGACTTCGACCAACGCGCAAAAATGGAGGCTCTAGACCCTTCCAGAGCCGAGATATCGAAGGTCAAAATTTGGACCTGAAAAAAAAACATAAGGGGTAACACTGTCATTTTTTTTTTTTGGCCGAAATTTTGACCCCCTCCGATCTTCTTGAAACTCTGGATTCTGACAGAGGGCCACGAGACTTCGACCAACGCGCAAAAATGGAGGCTCTAGACCCTTCCAGAGCCGAGATATCGAAGGTCAAAATTTGGACCTGAAAAAAAAAACATAAGGGGTAACACTGTCATTTTTTTTTTTTGGCCGAAATTTTGACCCCCTCCGATCTTCTTGAAACTCTGGATTCTGACAGAGGGCCACGAGACTTCGACCAACGCGCAAAAATTGCGGCTCTAAACCCTTCCAGAGCCGAGATATCGAAGGTCAAAATTTGGACCTGAAAAAAAACATAAGGGGTAACACTGTCATTTTTTTTTTTTTTGGCCGAAATTTTGACCCCCTCCGATCTTCTTGAAACTCTGGATTCTGACAGAGGGCCACGAGACTTCGACCAACGCGCAAAAATTGCGGCTCTAGACCCTTCCAGAGCCGAGATATCGAAGGTCAAAATTTGGACCTGAAAAAAAAAACATAAGGGGTAACACTGTCATTTTTTTTTTTGGCCGAAATTTTGACCCCCTCCGATCTTCTTGAAACTCTGGATTCTGACAGAGGGCCACGAGACTTCGACCAACGCGCAAAAATTGCGGCTCTAGACCCTTCCAGAGCCGAGAAATCGAAGGTCAAAATTTGGACCTGAAAAAAAAACATAAGGGGTAACACTGTCATTTTTTTTGGGGGGCCGAAATTTTGACCCCCTCCGATCTTCTTGAAACTCTGGATTCTGACAGAGGGCCACGAGACTTCGACCAACGCGCAAAAATGGAGGCTCTAGACCCTTCCAGAGCCGAGATATCGAAGGTCAAAATTTGGACCTGAAAAAAAAACATAAGGGGTAACACTGTCATTTTTTTTTTTTTGGCCGAAATTTTGACCCCCTCCGATCTTCTTGAAACTCTGGATTCTGACAGAGGGCCACGAGACTTCGACCAACGCGCAAAAATGGAGGCTCTAGACCCTTCCAGAGCCGAGATATCGAAGGTCAAAATTTGGACCTGAAAAAAAAAACATAAGGGGTAACACTGTCATTTTTTTTTTTTTGGCCGAAATTTTGACCCCCTCCGATCTTCTTGAAACTCTGGATTCTGACAGAGGGCCACGAGACTTCGACCAACGCGCAAAAATTGCGGCTCTAGACCCTTCCAGAGCCGAGATATCGAAGGTCAAAATTTGGACCTGAAAAAAAACATAAGGGGTAACACTGTCATTTTTTTTTTTTTGGCCGAAATTTTGACCCCCTCCGATCTTCTTGAAACTCTGGATTCTGACAGAGGGCCACGAGACTTCGACCAACGCGCAAAAATTGCGGCTCTAGACCCTTCCAGAGCCGAGATATCGAAGGTCAAAATTTGGACCTGAAAAAAAAACATAAGGGGTAACACTGTCATTTTTTTTTTTGGCCGAAATTTTGACCCCCTCCGATCTTCTTGAAACTCTGGATTCTGACAGAGGGCCACGAGACTTCGACCAACGCGCAAAAATTGCGGCTCTAGACCCTTCCAGAGCCGAGATATCGAAGGTCAAAATTTGGACCTGAAAAAAAAACATAAGGGGTAACACTGTCATTTTTTTTTGGGGGCCGAAATTTTGACCCCCTCCGATCTTCTTGAAACTCTGGATTCTGACAGAGGGCCACGAGACTTCGACCAACGCGCAAAAATGGAGGCTCTAGACCCTTCCAGAGCCGAGATATCGAAGGTCAAAATTTGGACCTGAAAAAAAAACATAAGGGGTAACACTGTCATTTTTTTTTTTTGGCCGAAATTTTGACCCCCTCCGATCTTCTTGAAACTCTGGATTCTGACAGAGGGCCACGAGACTTCGACCAACGCGCAAAAATGGAGGCTCTAGACCCTTCCAGAGCCGAGATATCGAAGGTCAAAATTTGGACGTGAAAAAAAAACATAAGGGGTAACACTGTCATTTTTTTTTTTTGGCCGAAATTTTGACCCCCTCCGATCTTCTTGAAACTCTGGATTCTGACAGAGGGCCACGAGACTTCGACCAACGCGCAAAAATGGAGGCTCTAGACCCTTCCAGAGCCGAGATATCGAAGGTCAAAATTTGGACCTGAAAAAAAAAAACATAAGGGGTAACACTGTCATTTTTTTTTTTTGGCCGAAATTTTGACCCCCTCCGATCTTCTTGAAACTCTGGATTCTGACAGAGGGCCACGAGACTTCGACCAACGCGCAAAAATGGAGGCTCTAGACCCTTCCAGAGCCGAGATATCGAAGGTCAAAATTTGGACCTGAAAAAAAAACATAAGGGGTAACACTGTCATTTTTTTTTTTTGGCCAAAATTTTGACCCCCTCCGATCTTCTTGAAACTCTGGATTCTGACAGAGGGCCACGAGACTTCGACCAACGCGCAAAAATGGAGGCTCTAGACCCTTCCAGAGCCGAGATATCGAAGGTCAAAATTTGGACCTGAAAAAAAAAACATAAGGGGTAACACTGTCATTTTTTTTTTTGGCCGAAATTTTGACCCCCTCCGATCTTCTTGAAACTCTGGATTCTGACAGAGGGCCATGAGACTTCGACCAACGCGCAAAAATGGAGGCTCTAGACCCTTCCAGAGCCGAGATATCGAAGGTCAAAATTTGGACCTGAAAAAAAAACATAAGGGGTAACACTGTCATTTTTTTTTTTTGGCCGAAATTTTGACCCCCTCCGATCTTCTTGAAACTCTGGATTCTGACAGAGGGCCACGAGACTTCGACCAACGCGCAAAAATTGCGGCTCTAGACCCTTCCAGAGCCGAGATATCGAAGGTCAAAATTTGGACCTGAAAAAAAAACATAAGGGGTAACACTGTCATTTTTTTGGGGGGGCCGAAATTTTGACCCCCTCCGATCTTCTTGAAACTCTGGATTCTGACAGAGGGCCACGAGACTTCGACCAACGCGCAAAAATGGAGGCTCTAGACCCTTCCAGAGCCGAGATATCGAAGGTCAAAATTTGGACCTGAAAAAAAAACATAAGGGGTAACACTGTCATTTTTTTTTTTTGGCCGAAATTTTGACCCCCTCCGATCTTCTTGAAACTCTGGATTCTGACAGAGGGCCACGAGACTTCGACCAACGCGCAAAAATGGAGGCTCTAGACCCTTCCAGAGCCGAGATATCGAAGGTCAAAATTTGGACCTGAAAAAAAAACATAAGGGGTAACACTGTCATTTTTTTTTTTTGGCCGAAATTTTGACCCCCTCCGATCTTCTTGAAACTCTGGATTCTGACAGAGGGCCACGAGACTTCGACCAACGCGCAAAAATTGCGGCTCTAGACCCTTCCAGAGCCGAGATATCGAAGGTCAAAATTTGGACCTGAAAAAAAACATAAGGGGTAACACTGTCATTTTTTTTTTTGGCCGAAATTTTGACCCCCTCCGATCTTCTTGAAACTCTGGATTCTGACAGAGGGCCACGAGACTTCGACCAACGCGCAAAAATTGCGGCTCTAGACCCTTCCAGAGCCGAGATATCGAAGGTCAAAATTTGGACCTGAAAAAAAAAACATAAGGGGTAACACTGTCATTTTTTTTTTTGGCCGAAATTTTGACCCCCTCCGATCTTCTTGAAACTCTGGATTCTGACAGAGGGCCACGAGACTTCGACCAACGCGCAAAAATTGCGGCTCTAGACCCTTCCAGAGCCGAGATATCGAAGGTCAAAATTTGGACCTGAAAAAAAAACATAAGGGGTAACACTGTCATTTTTTTTGGGGGGCCGAAATTTTGACCCCCTCCGATCTTCTTGAAACTCTGGATTCTGACAGAGGGCCACGAGACTTCGACCAACGCGCAAAAATGGAGGCTCTAGACCCTTCCAGAGCCGAGATATCGAAGGTCAAAATTTGGACCTGAAAAAAAAACATAAGGTAACACTGTCATTTTTTTTTTTTGGCCGAAATTTTGACCACCCTCCGATCTTCTTGAAACTCTGGATTCTGACAGAGGGCCACGAGACTTCGACCAACGCGCAAAAATGGAGGCTCTAGACCCTTCCAGAGCCGAGATATCGAAGGTCAAAATTTGGACCTGAAAAAAAAACATAAGGGGTAACACTGTCATTTTTTTTTTTTGGCCGAAATTTTA
>JBBNEX010000652.1:0-17277 GCA_038021265.1 Cyprinella venusta | reverse complement strand
TCATTCTCTTGCATGCTTTTTTTAAGAAGTGCGTAATTTTCTTTTCGCCTTTTGCACAATTTAAATATGAAATAGGGACGATTGGCCTAATGCCATTTGGCCGAAAACATTCGCGTTAAAATAATAATATCAATTAGGCCAGATACTTTTTGCGTTTTAACTCATATAAATGACATTTTTTCGATCAGTTAAATGGTTTTATCAATTTATTTATTTTTGCACGAAATTTGGTCTAGCTTTCATAAATTTTACTCTAGTTTGTGCAGTTTTTAGTGCCGGGTTTTTCGATAATAAGTACGCATCGATCAAAGTTATAAATTCGAATTAATTTTGAATAATATTTGTGATTTTATATATTGTTTTAATATAATTAGCCCATGACTGTCTCGTCTTTTTTAGCTATCATAAAATAGATTTTGGATCGCATCTTATCAAAAAGGATATTTTTATTTGATATTTATCGACATGATCTCTTCATTTGTCCTAATAAGTCTTCGTTTCTAAACATTTTAAAATTGTTTGCATAGATTTTTAGTTCAATATAGCTTCCTCGAATAAATGAACGAAGGCCTGTATCTTTGTTGATTCACCATCTCTAAGTGAAATTGTGTATAGATTAAACATGTATGTGATAAAAACAGATAATTCTACCACCAAAGTTAGAAGTTTTCTGCGCTAATAACAGAAGTGAAATTTATGAAGGGTGTAGGTTAATGAGGTGTCAAACTATAGTTACTATTCTATAAAGGATATAATCTTAAATTTAACCATTAAAAGGAACTAGTGTTTTAGAATAGTGTGATCCATTCTGTTTTTCTGTTTTCAATAATTTTTTGACTCGCGTAAGATGTGTAGTAATCGTAGAAAACCACGGATAAATTATATTCCTGTAGAGTATTGTAGAGCGCAGGCGCGCGCAATTAGTTTTTATCGTACTTACTGTTATGTCTGAAAACACTAGCCCATTACATTTGGCGACAAGGGTTACAGAAATTGCGAAAACATTTAAATTTGAAGCTTTCCAAGAGTCTTTGGAGGAATGGAACTTCTACATTCAGCGGTTTGAGCTGGCAGTTCAATTGCAAGGACTGTCAATGCAACAAGGCACACATACAGAAACAATCCGAAACTTACTTTTAAACAATATTGGCGGCAAACATTTTCGAGCCATTATGGACGGGTTTCCAGGAAGAGCGATCCAGCAAATCTCTTACACGGAAATCAAGAAGCTGATGTCAGATAAATACAACGTCACAAGAAACATTATCTACGAAAGATTTGTCTTCGCGCATGCATCACGCAAGGAGAACGAAACAATCCAGCAATTTTCATCAAGGTTGCGTGAACTAGCAGCCAATTGTGATTTTCACAGTACTTTCGATGAACGGATTCGGGACCAGTTTCTAGCTGGATTGAATGAACGAAACATTCAACAGGAGCTCTTAAAAAACTTTTCGACGAACGAAATCAGGGCAGAGCAAGTTATTAGAGATGCCACGATCATTTATGAGGCTGCAAAACACGCCGATTACTTGCAATCATGGAACAAAGAAAAGGAGTCTTTGAATAACCAGGAACAAGAAATTTTAAAAGTGGCAACAAAACAACCAAGGAAGTTACCCAATTTTCATAATGATCAAGCCTCTGTGGACCGACGAACAACGTGCTTAAGATGTGGAGGCAAAAGACATTCGAAGTTAAACGAATGCCCAGCCTTGAACGCGACGTGTCGAGGGTGTGGAAAAATTGGGCATTTCGAGAGAATTTGCTTAACGTCAAAAAAAGTAAAAATTGAACAAAAACCCTCTTTAAACAGTTTACAAAATTTAAACGATAGTTTTGAATCATACTCTTTGTCTTTAAACATTCAAACTGTAAATTTTGTGCAAGCATCGAACAAGCGTTTCGTAATTTCGGTGCATTTGAACGACCGATCAATAGATATGCAGATTGACACGGGAGCAAACGTGTCATGCGGAAGTAAAGAGCTCTGGAAATTGATCGGTTGCCCAAAATTGACTCCTACTAGCAATTTAAGGGCCTATGGCAAAAACGAAATTGTTTCTTTGGGACAATGTAAAGTCAAAGTTCAAATCGACAAGATCATAAAGAACCTGAATTTGATAATAACGGCCGTGAGCGATAGACCTATTTTTGGGTGTGATTGGATGGAAGCGTTCGGAATGGTGATTGATTTCAAAAACGTAAACATTATCAAAAAATCCCAAGAACCGGAATTGGAGCGAGTTCTACAAGATTACAACGATATTTTTGAAGGAAATAACGATGGGATCAAAGGTCATTTTGCCAGGATTGTTCTTGGTGAAGATGCTTTGCCAACTGTTATTCGCCCAAGAAGAATTCCTTTTGCAATTAAAAAACGTGTGGAAAAGGAATTAGAAAGACTAAAGGAAAAAGGCGTACTTGAAGAAATCGATGCAGCAACTCAGCAGATAACATGGGCTTCGCCAATCGTTACAGTCACGAAACAAGACGGTCAATTGCGCTTGTGTGGAAACTTCAAACCGACAATTAATAAATTCATTAACTCACATCATTATCCCCTGCCCAAATTTGAGGAAATTCTGGAACGGCTAATAGGTAGCCGAATTTTCTCCGTAATCGATCTGAAAGAAGCTTATCTACAATTAAAGTTAGACGAAGATTCAAAAAAATTACTCACGATCTCAACACATAAAGGATTCTATCAATATAACAGGCTGCCGTTCGGGGTTTCTTCAGCTCCGGGAATATTTCAAAAATTAATGGATAAAATTCTACAAGGAATCGAGAAAACGGCCTGTTATTTGGACGATATTATTGTTGGTGGAAGTAATATTGAAGAACATTTAACTTTGCTAAGAACAGTTTTCGATCGATTAAAGCAATGCAATATAACCACAAAAAGAGAAAAATGTTGTTTCCTACAAGAGAAAGTAGTTTATTTGGGTCATGTAATCGATGCGAGTGGTGTTCACCCAACGTACGAAAAAATTAAAGCAATTAAAGAAACAAAGGCTCCTTCCAACGTTAAAGAATTAAAATCATTTTTGGGAATGATCGGTCAATATTCGAAATTTGTCAAAATGTTACACCCAATGTGTTCTCCTTTATACAAGTTAACTTGTAAGAATGTGAGATGGAAATGGTCTGATACAGAGCAAGAAATTTTTGAAAGAGCTAAAAATGTATTGTCTTCAGAAGAAACTTTGATCCATTTTAATGAACAATTTCCTATATTAATTACCACTGATGCATCAGAAAATGGGATTGGAGCAGTTTTAGCTCACACTACACCTGATGGGCATCAAAGACCAGTAGCGTTTGTGTCTCGAATTTTATCGCAATCAGAAAGAAACTATTCAACTACGGATAGGGAGGCCCTTGCGATCGTCTATGCACTTGATAAATTTTACCAATACATTTTCGGAAGAAGATTTACAATTTATACAGATCATCGGCCTCTAGAGCGAATATTCGGACCTCATAAAAACAACAATCACATAGTTTCGGCGAGGTTAACAAGATGGGCACTTAAATTATCGGCTTTCCAATACGAAATAAAGTACAAGCAAGGGAAAGAAAATTCTATTGCTGATTCACTTTCAAGGCTTACAACACATAAAGAAGAAGAGAATAGAGAAGAAGAATCTCGTATAAATCTTATAACCCAGAATCCATCATTCAGTAAAAGATCTCTTCAGCTTCATACTCAGAACGATAAGATTCTTTCATTAGTGATACGCTGTAACAAAATTGGCTGGCCAGATAGAAAATTCTTAATCGAAGAATTAAAACCGTTTTACGAAAGAAGAATGGCGATCGGAATGCATGAAGGGATTCTACTATGGAATGATAGGATCATAGTGCCAACTAGTTTGAGGAAGCATATAATCGAATACCTACACACGGGCCACGCTGGGATTCAAGGAATGATTTCTATCGCAAAATTTTATGTTTGGTGGCCAAAAATAAAAGAAGAATTAAAGAGCCGAGTATCTGGCTGTTGGGATTGTAGAACTAAACAACAAAATATACAAGAAACTCCACTTATACCTTGGGGATCCACCGGAAAGCCTTGGGAAAGGATCCACATCGATTTTACTGGACCCGTAAACGGAAAAATGTGGTTCGTTTTAGTTGACTCGTGGTCAAAATGGGTCGAAGTGTTTATAATGAGACAAGCTAATACATCCAACGTATTAAATGCTTTGCGTGAAACATTTTCCAGATTCGGAATTCCGAAAATGATAGTAAGTGATAATGGATCACAATTCACTGCCATAGAATTTGGAGAATTCTGTAAGATAAACGCAATAAAGCATGTTAAATCGACCCCATACCACAGTCGAACGAATGGCCAAGTTGAGAGAAGTATTCGTACGATCAAGGAGAAATTTTCGAAAATCAGAGCAGCTGGAACTGACAAAGAAAGGATGTCAGTGGTATTATATTGGTATAGAAACACGACTCATCAATCGACAATGAGAACCCCTTCTGAATTAATGTTCCAGAGAAGACTAGGATCGATGTTAGATAACATAAGACCCGACGTGGATAAAAATTTGCTTGAAGCGACAGAAAAACAAAAAATTCAACATGATAAGAAATGTCAATACAGAGAATTTACAGATAATCAGCCCGTATGGGTAAAAAACGAAATTTCTAAAGGGTTTAGACCTGGAATTGTTGCTCAAAGAACGGCCGAATCATCATATTTGGTCAACGCTGACAATATCAACGTCAGAAAACACTCCGATCAATTGATTAGAAGAACACCCCTAGAAGCACCATCAGTGGAGAGAGCGCTTAATGAAGAGGACGAAATTGAGGAAAAAGAGGAGGAAAAATCAACGAATGAAACAGATAAGGAGCTCTTTGAAAAAGTATCAAACGAAAACTCAACTGCTGAACCTCAGATCCAACTTAGAAGATCGACTCGTCAACGAAACCCCGTAACTCTACCGTACGATCAATATATACCCGACTTACAAAAAAAAAGGGGGAGGAAGAAAGAGGGAACAATGTAGAGTATTGTAGAGCGCAGGCGCGCGCAATTAGTTTTTATCGTACTTACTGTTATGTCTGAAAACACTAGCCCATTACAATTCCTAAAGCTTTTGTAATTATTTTTACATACATTATGTCAGAGACAGGCTAATTATATTAAAAAATAACTATAATATCTCATAATATGCAATTTAAATTTGAAATTAAACATTTTTTCTAGATTAGTGCGAATTATCGGCAGGAAGCGCATTAATTATCGCTAAGATGCGCAATAATGAGCGAAAAACCTGGTACTAAACATCGTGCACACGGGAGCAAACTTTATGAAACCTGAACTAAAATTTATGGGAAAATAAATAAATTCATAAATTCGTTTCATTGATCAAAAAATGTCGTATAAATAAATTAAAACGCAAAAATATCTGGCCAAATTGACATTATTATTTATTTTAACCAGCAAGTTTTCGGCCAAATGTCCAGACACGCTTTATAGTACAAGACTCACTTAAATGTTTATTTAATGGTCTGTCCTAGATATTCGTAATCGCTAGTTTTCACCTTGTGTGTACATTGAAATTGGCTACAAGAAAGATTATATCAAGCAATGATCGGCAAGATTGAAGAATTTAACGAAGGACAGCAATGGTAGGAATAACGGGTTTTGCGACATTATTTGCGAGTATTAAAAGAATAATTTGCGAGTATTAACAGAATTATTTGCGAATTTCGATATTAGTATTATCTTTCAAAAATGAGTCAAAAAAGAAAAACAATTTCAGTTGATTTGAGGCAGCTTGTAATAAATAAGACTATCATTGAGGGAAAATCTAATTTGGAGGTTTCCCACTCACTACAAATTCCCGAATCAAGTGTTCGATACATCAAAAAATGTTATGAGCAGCGAGGAACGACCGATCCTGTTAAAAGAGGAGGAAATCAGGCAAAAAAGCTTACCGAAAATATTAAATCTCTGCCATTAAGAATGATGGAGGATAATAACATTTATACATTATCAGATATTGTTTCAAACCTCAACATAGATGTGCACCCAGCAACTGTCTGGAGGTGGCTTAAACTTCTCAATTTTTCTTGGAAAATAACTCAGCCCATTACGCAGAGACGTAACTGCAATGAAATAAAAGAGGAAAGAATTCTCTATATACAATGGTATCAGTCTTTTTCCGTTCACCTGCGATATTCAAATATTATCGACATAGATGAGTCGCCATTTAACTTAAACATGATAAAATGCCACGAGTGGTCCAGAATCGGAACCAGGCCTTATCCCATCGTGTCGACCTGAAGAGGAAGGAACGTTACCATGATTCTAGCAGAGAATGCATTAAATATCGTATCATCTGAGGCTATTATTCATATTGGAGTCAATGGCGAAATATTCAAAAGATTCCTCAGTAATTTGGTAAGTATTTTAGGACGAGAAGAAAATTACGTCCTAGTAATGGATAATGTTGGATTCCACCACATTAATGATGATTTTATGGATACATATTCATATCCAATAACCTTTCTTCCTCGTTATAGCCCTTTTTTGAACCCCTGCGAGGAGGTTTTTCCAAGTTATGAAATTGTGTAAAGTGAGAAGTTCCAATCGCCGCAACGGATGATTTATTAAATCGTATGCAAGCAGACGGTTCTGTAATTACAGCGAAGGAATTATCAAATTACATACTCCATAGCGAGTCTTTTTTTAACGATTGTCTTGAAAGAAGAGACATTCTAAGAGATTAATACCTCAATAGATTTAATTACTTTGATTTATGATTTGCCCTACAGAAATTTTTGATCTTGTTTTTATCATATGTAATCATAAAAAAATTTTAGTAAAAATAGACTTATAAGTCGCAAAAAATATTGTTAATATTGGCAAATTATTGTGTTAATATTCGCAAATAATTTGATTAATACTCGCAAGTAATGATGTTAATACTCGCAAATTATTCTGTTAATACTCGCAAATAATGTCGCAAAACCCGGTATTTCCAATTCTTCAAGAATTGGCTAGAGATAAATGATATTGAAGAGGAAAAACACCAAAAAGCCCTTATCGCAGTGAGAGGTGCACGAACTTATGGAATCTTAAAAACGCTTCTCTAAGTGGAAAGTGAAGATAAAATCGATTTAAAACACGCCAGTAAATTGCTGAACGAGCATTTTTCTCAGCACCCATTGTAGTTGCGGAGCGTTACAAGTTTAGACGACGGAACAACGCGAGGAAGAATCAATTAACAATTTCGCTATGCGTTTACAGAAAGCTACCGAGAACTGTCAAATCGGAGATTTTCTGGACAAAGTTTTAAGGGATCGATTTATTTTTGCACTACATGATCAAAAAAAAATTACCAGGCCAGTGTAACTAGTTGAAAAAGCATTCAATCTTAAAAGACCACTGTAAATGGCTCAGAAAATATATTGCGCATCAACGGAGGCAAGTTTGATGGACAATACGAATGATGTGTGACAGATCTCTCTTCCAGCAAAATGCAAAAAATCTTTAAAATGCACGGTTTGTGACAGATTTGGAAACCAAAAGATAAACTGTTTCTATCACAATGCTTCATGCAACTTCTGTGGAATCAAGGGCCATAAATAGGAGAATGCAAAAGTAAGAAAAATCAAATGCAAAGCAACAAGAATCACGTAAACGATAATTCTAAAGTAGTTTCTCAGATTTAAACGTTTTACATTAATCTTTATATTAACGAAACACCTATAAAGTTCGAGATAGATACTGGTTCGCCAGTAACAATAATGAGTCGAATTGACATTAATCTGATAAATTTTGAATTGAAGTCTGCTCACTAATTTTTTAAAAGCAACTGTGGCTACTGAATAGTGTCAGATGGCGTTTCATATTTAAACACAAATACACAGCAAGATGAATTCAGACTACTAATTTTTGTATGTAAAAATAGCTTTAATATTTTGAGATGAGACTGGATATCAAAATTAAAAGGATCTGTACCCATAAAAATATTAAAGATAGAAAATTTTTACAATAATTGTTTGATAGAAAAGTATCCTAATTTATTCTCTGAAGGAATCGGTTTACTAGTGTGGACAAAGGCCAGAATAGTACAAAAAAACGGTGCAAAACCATTCTTTATCAAAGCAAGACCGATAACTCTATACAAGCGGGAACTTGTAGAATCTGCCTAGAAGAAAATCGAAAAACACATGATCTTAGAAAAAATTAACCACGGTAATTTTTCTGCGCCAATTTTTGGTATTTTTTAGAAGAATGGCGATGTAAGGATTTGTGCTGACTTCTCAATAGGACTAAATAAAAATATAATCTTTAATCATTACCCCATTCACAAAATTTAGGATTTATTTATCAAGCTATCGGATGGTGTTATTTTCTCAGTCATCGACTTGACCTCAGCATATTTGCAACTGGAAGTAAAGGAAGAATACAGAAACCTTCTAACTATAAATGGACACAAAGGACTGTACAGATGACAGAGTTCAATTATTGTGGGAGGAGTGACGTGTCGTAGATATTCGCGATCGTTATTTTTTACCTTTTGCGTACATTGCGCTTACACTAAATAATAAAATGCAATCATTTATTAATTTCTATATTTTACATATATTTAAAAAAATCTAGTCGCTGCAGAAACGAAGCGCAACGCCAAGATCAAAATGTTGGTTTATGTGAGACTAAAAAGCTAATTCCGAGTTAACTTCACGAGTAACTTAGCAAATAATGCGTACAACATGTTATAAGGAAAATGAAAGTTTTCAAACAAAAGCTAATTAATGATTTATGACCCTGAGAGATCTGTTTTAGAGTTTGGGTTTGAACTTTATATTACAGAAATCAACATTACACCATGATAGATATAAATTTATGCCAAAGTCATGATTAAAACTAAATTACTTCAATTGAAAGAATATTATTTTTTGAAGATAAGGTTATGCG
Source organism: Cyprinella venusta (assembly GCA_038021265.1). Classification (NCBI taxonomy): domain Eukaryota; kingdom Metazoa; phylum Chordata; class Actinopteri; order Cypriniformes; family Leuciscidae; genus Cyprinella; species Cyprinella venusta. The sequence continues at coordinate 8,324 of JBBNEX010000652.1, read as the reverse complement.
CACGAAAACAAAAAACAGATAAAAATTTTCAAACACACATAAATATATATTGTGCTATTTGATAGAGTTTAATCAATGAGACAATTTATGTAAGAGGGACGAATCTAGAAGAGTGTGTAGCACCAACTCCGGGGCGACCATGGCGAACAGGTTTGTACGTCAGAGCGAATTCTCCTAAATAGTGTCCGATCATATCGGGCTAAAATTAAAAAATTCGAAATTTCATCATCTTTCATACAAGGCTGAAAGGATCACGTATATCAAAACGCGTATTTATAATCATGAAGACGATGACGGAAAAGGATATAATTAATACCTTAATTTCAACTTGAGTGAATCCTTTGCCACAGTGAACACCTATCAGGCTTCCGACCATCTCTGGGAATATGATCATATTTCTCAGATGGGTCTTTACAATTGCAGGTTTTTCCCCAGGTCGAATGTTTCGCTTGGCCTTTCGAAGTTTTGTCAAAAATCGCTTGCAGTTGTCTTTTAAGCCTATTTTAATCTCAAAAAGCTAACCTCGATGATAGCGTCTTCGAACTCGGCAGGAGCAAATTTGCATGAATTTTTCAACATGCATATCAAGGAGCTTTTCCAGCTCTATTCCGCGGAAAAAATACTTCTTAAATACCCTTTTCTTTTGGACTTGTTCAGACTGAAATTAGACACCGTTTAATTTACCATTTCTCAAAATTGATGTGCACGCCACAATAAGAGTGTGCGCAGATTTAAATCGACTCTTTTTCTCATCAGCTCTATAACGACAAAATTTTATAAATTATCTCCAAGCTTTTTGGTCAAAATATTCGTATAGGATCAAAAGAAAAGATTTTTACTCGAACTAAAAGGATTTTTTGTCAATAGACAAAGCGCATGTGCAAAACTTATGGCGGACATTATAATTCAAAACCATAAAATATGGTATTTTTGGTTTAAATTTAATACTAAAACCTCACTCTTCAGTAGCTTTAGGGAAAATTTTAATGATTTTTATGAGATAAATTTTTGCACATTCATAATAATGTAACTTTACATTTGATTTTCTATTGCGTTTCCCTAATTAATTTTTTTATTGGATGATTTCTAAGAATAATCAATTTTCTATTGAATTGAACGAGATTATTAGATATTTTACCGTGTTCTTCCTGTGTTTTTCAATTTATCTAAAATCAAATTTCATAAAATGGGATTTTAGCAGAATTTCTCCAGTTTTATTTGAGAACTATGATATTAAATAAATCTTTATTAAATGGATGGTAAATTACGACGAATTTATTTGATTAAATCGCTAAAACAATTAAAAATAAAAAAAATCCATTGTTTTTGTCAAATAATGTTCTAATTAATTATTTCCGTTACAACCTGATCATAAAACGAACGAATTCTTTATCATAAATAATTTTGAGCTTTATATTTACATTCTACTAAGAGAAGTAGTAAATTTTCCATAAGATACTCACTTGAGTACATTCTTTATCATTTAAAAGGTTCACTTGCTGGTAGTAGGTGGTAATTTTTGTTTTTACAACGTTTTTTACATTCTGATGCAACATTTTTTTGATCGACAGAGTCTTTAAAAATATCAAAAGTATTTCGGCGACTGCTCTCATCATTCTGTCGGTGGAAGTTAAAATAAATTTTATGGAACTTTTATTCGAATTAAAATTTACATGCCATATTCCCGCGAAAATCTTATGGCAATTCTATGTAAAAATAAAAAAAATTATTTGAGCTCTATAAAAAGTCAACAGATTTTAAATAATGTTGCTATGTTAATTCTATTTCACTTTTCAGCTTTGAGAATGGAACTTTTTATGATTTAATTAAACTGTAAATCAAGAAACTCAATGATTTATTACGCAGGCCTTCACTTTCAGCATTGATCTAAATTTTGATAAATGTTCTTAGTAAAAAAAATGCATAATTATAGAAATTATTTTCGAAAATATACAATCGATTGATAGAAACTCTTAATTAGCTATAGGCGGGTAACTACTATGAAAATATCGGTACGTGACTTTTTGGCGCCGGACGTTTTGGCGCTGGAGTGTTAGCGTAAGAAATTTTTGTTTAAAAGGATTTTATCGTTCTATTAACCAATCATATTTCTTTTTTACATGGAAAAAAATAAAGATATCATTTGAACAAAATTACAAAATAAGTTGGGTCATATTATTTTCTATTCACATAAGAATAAAATTTCTTTTTATGCCTAATAAATAATAATCTTTATTGAAAAATAGTTTTATTTCGGAACCGTAAAACTAAAACGTCAGCTTTCAACTAGTATGTCGTCTGTGCACGAACGAACAATGGATGGAAAAAACCGCACTAAAAATACGTTGAAGCAGTGCATCAAAAATTGCAAAATTAATTCGGAAAGGCTTAATAAAAAATACATAAATTTATATAATGTATTTGAAGTGTTCAAAAGCGATGTTGCCTTGAATTGGTGATTTTGTCATGAATATCACCCGTCTAAAAAAGCGCACATAATTCCGTGAAAAATATGCCAAAATGATCAAAAATTGTTAATATTTTAAGAGATCAATAAATCATTGATTATCTTAAAGTAAGTTCTTATAATTTATTGATAAATTGATAAAATTGACGTTTTTCTTAAATCAATAAAAATATAAGACTCGATAAGGTTTATTGAATTTTATTTGTCATTTTAAATATTTTAAAATATTTCTTTGGGTTCATTTAATGATTTTGAATTTAAAAGAATAGCTCAGCGCCAAAACGTCCGGCGCCAAAACAGCGTCGCCAAAACATCCAGCGCCAAAACGGCGTCGCCAAAACGTCCTGCTTCGTGAAAATATGGATGCTGACTGTTGAAAATATCACACAGATTTTTAAGTGTCATAGTAGATTGTCATGTGGATCTTAAAAAAATTGGATTTTAAAATTTAACGCTGAAAAATTTACCTGTAAAATTATTACAACACATTTAAATCCATAGATCGGTATTTTATGAATTTTTTTATCTTAATATGCTCTGATCTAGAGATCATGTGAGATTAAATGTCTGATAGACCTGTTGAAAAAAATTATGATCGAAAATTGCCATAAGACAAGACGCATTACTAATTTAGCCTGTTAGATCAAAGCCTTGTAATAAGCTATCGGTCAGGAACAGAGCGAAGTTGTGAGCAATGATATAAACTAAATTTTTATTCAGAACTCTTTCTTTCGTGTACATTTTGTCTATTAAGAATATAACCCCAGTCCAAAATTTTCAGCTTTAGAATTAAAGTCCTCCAGAAACCTTTTCTCTAACTTTAGGCTATGATAAATAAATTTTGTCTTATGACACGATACGACTGTCTGGCACATAAATTAATTAGCATTCATCAATGATCTCTAAAATTGTTAATTAAATAAATATGGTCTATCAGAGTGTTCTATAGCATTGAGATTTACTTTGGTAGGAGTTATTTAAATGACTGAAACATTCAGACAATGCTGACTGTAAAAGGTAAACACACCAAACTATTAACTAACTCTATCGCTCTAACACTAACTATTCATAGTGCTGGCGGTCCCATCTCCGCTTCTCGATTTCGTAAATTGGAACATCTAGAAAATTCTAGATTTCCAACCTTACACTAACAAATGAATCTGAATGCGAGATCATATCATTTGAAGAGCATGTTCTTTTTATTGAAAAGAATCAAAATTAATTATATTCTAGAGATAAAAAAATGGAAAGGATTGGAAAATAAAAAGGTCCACGCACACTGTTAAATTTTTTAAATGCTTAATATATGGAGCATTTTATAATTTAAAATCATAAAACGCCGGCAATATATTTTTAAGAATGAAGTTTTTTAAGATAGAAAAGCCAATTACAAAATCGATTGGCTTACGCGATGGAGAAGTATAGAATGATTGATTAATTACATGAATTCCTGCCAATTTCAATGATCTTGCTTATAAATTTTAAGAAACTGGTTTTAAAATAGTCAATTGTCATAATGACATTGCAATAATAATCGATCAAGTCTGAACCTAAAGAAGTCAAAAAAGTGTTTGAATAATATTTATATTTTACCTGCCATTTTACATTATAACATTGACTGCAGAGAATTAGATCTAGTTGAGAAAATAAAATACCTTTAAATTTCGAAAATTCTACTCCGTTATTGAAAGTGATGAGCAAATCTTAGAAAAATGTCTGCACTTTTAAAATATGGTGAAAAAAATATTAATCTTAATAGTTAAAATCTTTGAGTATTAAGCTTAAAGAATTCGGGAAATATTGATCCATAACTAGTTTTTCCACTTGTCAAAAGCAATCCTTAGACAACTATTTATTCAAAAAATCTCCTAATGTGTGCTTAACGGGATGAACTGAAGCAGAGGGGGAAAAATCTATCACTACTGATTGCCACATTCAATTTTTTTAAACAATAAACGCAGAAAAAACGTCTAAAATATCCATGAAACAATTTTTTCGTCATTTACTTGGTTTTTACTCTAAATTTTTATATAAGAAATTTTAGACACAATCAATAAATCCCACACAATAAAATAAAATAAAAAAAGAGCGGGAATAATTCCGCAGCACGAGAATTAATCTCTCACGGACCCTATCTGACAAAAGGCGTGAGGCTGCTCACTTCTTTATTAAAGAGTCACAGAATTTTAAACTAAAAATAAATTACAACGTAATTCTTATTTTCGTTATAATATTATATTTATATATGTTTATGAGAATAAATTAATGAGGTATTAAGGAACTATTCAACTATTTTATGAATCATTTGTTTTAGTTTTACAATGGTTTCTGCATTATTTACAGACTATGATTCTATTATTGAATTTTATTCTAGTTAATAGTTATTATTTTGTTTAATGAAGATAATTTATTTTTATTTATGTCTAATGTGAAAAAAAATTTGCAAACAGCTCACAATAAAAACATTATGCATCTTTTTGACATTTACTTTTTACGGTTTGAGGTCAAATTGCCCTAAAAACTAATTAAGGCATTTAATAAGATATTTAATATCGGTGTATTTAATTTATAATTTGATAAATCGATGAGCATAAACAAACAACGAAATTTAATTAGTTTAATAGTAGATTATGTACAATTTACGAAAACCTAATAGAATTACCAAAAAAAAATTAGACTTATTTAGATAAAAATGACTAAAATTTGCCAGCGCTTGCATTTAAGAAAGTCTGAACAGTTTTAAATAAGGCTTTTATTTACAAAATTATTGTCTTGTTGTTTTGACAGTGGTAATTTCGTGCATGTATTCAAACAATAACGTCACTAAATAAAAAACAGAATATTAAAGAAAATTTAACAAATTCAACAAAAAGCTATTGGAGTCATCTCAGAGCTACTTTTGGATAATTTTAAATGTGACGAAATTGGGGTAACTTTACAAAATATTGTAAATAATAGCCAAATAGCTTTAAATGGGATAAGTTTATGGACAAAGAAGTTAGATAAGTGTGTCTCGGGAAATTAAAATCATGAAATTCAGGATCATTGGACATTTAATCACGCGACACTTAATCACTGGGACACTTAATCACTTAAACTATTTGCTCACATTATTAAGTTTAAATATTTTTCATAAATAAATTATTCATCATGGGCAGATGTAATATGGATTTTTAACATCTAATATACTTTTATTGACCAAAGTTTATATTATGCGATCGAAAATTTTTATCGAGTGTAATAATTAGATTTTATAGTTGAAAAGTTAAAATATAAATATTTTGCCCGTTGGTACCACAAAACGCACTCGCGCGGTTTATTTAGTATCTTTAAAAAGATTTTTAATTTACTTAATTAAAATAAAACTATATTATATCGGTTAAAAAAACTTAATCTGATATAAATATGTCAGATATGTTATATTATATCTGATAATGCTAGTCCAACCAAACCAGACATTCAAATACATAGATTTATACGCAAATAATTGTAAGTATCACCATAAATTGTTTGAATAATTTTAGTTCTGATTATATTTTCCTCTCGATATAACTAGAACAAGTTAAGAGATATTTTATATATTATTAATTTAAATTTGGCTTTTTCTGCTCTAATATTTTAAGTTCGCACGGTAATATGCATGGATCGTCTAAAAACGTCTAACGTCTAAAATCGTCTAATTTTACTGCGCTTGCTCAGAAAACCATGGCAGATCAAATTCCAAGAAAGTTGTTCTACAATGGCTATAATTTCAGGTATAATTTAAAATCGGGAAGTACCATTTATTACAAATGTAGTAAATATGACACCTTCAATTGTCGAGCACGCCTTATAGTGAAAGAACAGTCTCAGTGCCTCAAAAGAGTTCATACATGCCAGAAAAACACGTCTACAACTATTGCTACACAAGTATTGGACACAAATCCGGTAGATTTTGCAAAAAATTTTATCAACGAAAAAGCAATGTCCCTTGAGATGTACCCCAATCAAATTTTTCAATCATTAATTCTGGCATTAAGAGAAAAATATTGATCAACTTCTTATCCCATTCCACAAAAAAGTACAGCCTACCGCGTTATACGCGAACAACGTAGCTCCATATTTTCCAACAGTATTCAGGCTGTAACGATGCCTCCACTACGCGATCTTTCTAATGGACAACCTTTTTTTAGACGATATTGGTCAGGTGACGTTGATGGGGAGTATCATCAAGTGCTGATTTGATGCACAAATGAGGGTCTATCTCTTATGAGGTACAACAGTCACACTTTTATCGACTGTACCTTTCGATCAGTACCTTCCCCCTTTCTACAATGTCTCATAATCATGATATACGACATTGGAACTCGAATATTTGTACCGTGTGTGTACTGTCTGCTTACAGCAAAGAGCGAATACCTTTATTTGATTGCCTTTCATGAGATAATTGTGTTAATGAAGTACAATTGGATGCCGCAGATCATACTAGCGACTTCGAAAGTTTATTAATGGCAGCTATTCGGCACGAGTTTCCAGATAGTCGACTATCTGGATGCTATTTTCATTTCAAACAGGCCATAGAAAGGAAAATCAAAAAATACAAAGTCTCTTCAGAAAACCTACGAAAAATAGTATCAAAAATTGAGCTTCTGACAATTCTGCCTGTCACTGAAATTACTCTAGGAATTGAGTATATAAAAAGTTTTACTTCTGATCAGCCAGAACTGGCATTATTCTGGAATTACTTCCATAGCACATGGCTAAGAAGATTTAGTCCTGCACTGTGGAATATATCGGTCCTTAATGATATAAACATGATTGGTAGAACAAATAATTCACTAGAGCGCTATAACAGAAGGTTGGGAGATCATTTTTCAAATGAACACCCAAATATATGTGCATTTGTAACTGTTATTAGAAATGAATTCCAATTCTATTCTAAAAAGTGCTTAGAAATTCGCCAAAATGCTTCGGGAATAGTCTACGAGAAAGAAAGATTCACAAGGTTAGAAATCGATACTAGCTATTTAAATTGGAAAAGGTCACGAAATTTATCTCAACCAATAATATAAACTTTAATTTATCAAAAATCTTTTAATTTAAATAAATAAAAAAAATTATTTTATTCGCGCACGCTCATTAAAATTAGACGATTTTAGACATTAGACGATTTTAGACGTTTTTTGTATCCTTCGAGTTCGCACAGCTTTATTTGTGACATAAATTATAGAATAATTTATGGTCAATAATTTATCGATCTTTTTATTTATTGAATTGAGAATATGATCACCAATCCTCAGTTCACATAATAGAATCTCGTTTCACATTTTCTTAAATTAAAAGCAAAAAAGTATAAGTGATTGTGTGCTAAACGGGACATGAACCAAATTTACCATATATCTTACCGTTATCTAGCTTCTCATAAGATTTGTGCAACAAACTTAACTACAGGATAGTTTTATTCCTTTTTTATTTTCTAAGTGAACATATTTTTAGCTTAGTTTTACATGTAAATATATTTTATCCTGTCTTACTTTAAATAGGATTATTTCTTTGATGTCAGATTCCTCTATTTAGACCTCTCCAGCTTTAAATCAAAATTTTCCATTTTAATCAAAATTTTTAAAGGTTCTTAAATTTGATCACATGTTTCCACAAAAACGACGCAAATCGATAAAATTATTCATGTAAAAAGCTTAATATATCGTATAATTACTAAAAGATCAGCCAGTTGGCCGGTCAAACGTTATTTCAGGATAAATCTATGGGACAATTTATTTGAATTTAAAATAAAAATATTTATCTCTAGTTTTTAGAGTCTTTTAAGATCAAATAAAATAATAAAAGCCGCACAATTGCAACTGGCTACGTTAATTTA
>JBBNEX010000649.1:0-17424 GCA_038021265.1 Cyprinella venusta | reverse complement strand
TTAAGCTTTTTCTATGAAAGAAATAGCCACTTATTTGAGATAAAATCGATACCTTCCAGTTCGACTTTGAAATCTGATCCATCTGGCTGAGCTTCAATTTCATTTCCCAGGAATCTTAACAGTGACTTAGCTACTTCTTCATGCTTAACGCTCATTCTTGTTCACCTTAAAGACAATATCTACGATAAGATTAACAATAAAGCAGATGTAGTAAGATATAAAGCCGCATTATTTACAAAAAACTTCTTAAAGTCATTTTAGATCTGAATATTTCATTTTTGATCCACAGTACCTAAAATGTCATTCTATGAACCCGTTAATGTATTTCTGCCAGTATAATCTCATTACATTTACATATTATTTTGACATCTTAATACGATATTTAGACTCAAAAATAATTTTATGGCCTAAAATTAATTTTAGCGTTCATGCGACTAATTTCTCCCTAAATTTTCGACTGCTGTTTTATAGCTTATATTACAGAGAATAATGTAATAATCTAATTCATTTTTCTATCTTTACATCTTTGGACGATCATTTGAGGCTCAAAACCATGTAATATTTGTGTCCTCTTTTTAGTTCAATTAGCCTATTTACGCATGGTTTAATTAAAATGAAGGTTTTGTCTCTTGCTAAAGTGCTTTTTACCATGGTGCTCCGTATCATGGAATATCATATTCGATATAAAATGTTTAACCGCACGCTCTTTATGGTATTGGGGAATAGAGAGAAGAAAAATTAAAGTTTTTACGAGTTTATTTCTATAAGACAATGATAAAAGAAGATTTTTAAGCGTAGGATTTGTGTAAGGGATGAGACTCATGCCCATCGAATATCCTTGTCACGCATAAAAAGAGCCAAAACAATAATAAACGAGTAATTGTTTTCTCTGTTCGAATTTTATTGCTTGATAACATTAATTAGTTGTGTTATATATCAAATACAGTAAAACCTCGTTAATTTGAACACTTGGTTCTTGAATAATATAATCTTTATTGACGAATGGCCGAATTAATGAAAGTATGTGCTAATTATTACAAATATCTTATAAAAATCAAATTTTCGTCAAAATTAACGAGGTTTCACCGTATTGTGTTGAGGTTTAGGAAATCGGTTAGAATTTACAATAGTCAAATTAAATATGTCTTTATTACCTCTAAATTATAAAAAATTAGCTATAATAAAATTAAAACGGTAATAAATATCTTTTATAAGATTAACACAAATTTGATTCGATAAATGACCATTTTATTATATACGTCAGTTAAATTAAAATTTCACATATATATTTCACTAATAAGAATTGTTTTCTTAATCTATAAACTGAAATAGCACGATCAATCTAATTAAAATATGGTTCGAGATTCTAAATTCAAATTATTTTAGATAATTATAAGTGATAATCATATGTTTCTCAATACTCATAATACAATTTTAGTGGGTAATGCGCAAGTCGATACCAAAAAAACCCAGAGAACGACATCTAAGGGGGATAAGTTCGGTCGATATATTGATTTTAAACAACTACAACATATACAAAAAATGAAATCTCGGTTGAGACATTACTTTCTGAAGTGAGTAGAGAGACAATATGCCGACAGATTTGACCAGGCGGTTTGAAAATAGAAGCTATCAGCATTAAGCAACTTTTACTTTTGTATTTCTCATTATATTTTCTAATTTTATAAATTATGCCTAAAAGTTATATATCTAAATTTTAAATACTGAGAAAATCAGAAAAAAACTAATATTTTATGTTTGAAACCCATAATTATATTTAAAGAAAGAGATGTTGATGATGATTACAGAGTCCTTCCGACATAAATAATAATTTTTATTGAAACTCTAAAATTATATGGTAACGTAAATAAAATGTTGTTTGTAAATTAAAAATTTATTTTCAGTACAAAACCTATCTCAAAATCATTTAATATTTTCATAGAAATTTTCTATATTTTGATTTTAATCGCTATTTATTTCTTCCAGACCTCTTGTTGTGTATTCTCTGAACATTTTTTGAGTTAAAGCTACTGCGGAAAACTACTGAAATCCAAAATTAATAGCCGAAAAGAGATCCTTAACCGGGTTTAATTGGCGAATTAAGGCAGGTTTATACTAAAAACTTTCTGGGTTTTGTTCCAAGAATCAGATTATTTAGTGATAAAGTTTAATCTAGCGTTGTTCGAAATCATGATCACTTCATATCATGCAATTTAATAATTAAAATTTTCATGATTCCGCATTTGTTTAAAGTAATTCAATTATTTATTTATTATTGAAAGCAAATTTAATCATTTTATGTAATATAGGGTGACTTCTTGATGTCATATTTTAAGTCTCAGTTAGGCAACGATTTGATGCCGAAATATTAATTGCATCCTTAGTTTTTGACTGTAAACCTTTGTGCTTATAAAAAAAAGATTGTACGTACTTTGATTATTGAAAATAATTGACGAGCCACTTTCCAATCTTATTTGCATGGCATTAATTTTTCTCCAATTGAGAAAGCTAGTTAAGATCACTCGCTAAGATTTTGATTTGGTTTGTTCCAAGATATTTAATTAACTTTTAAACCTCCTAGAACATTGAATGAGAGAAATAAAACAAACCTACATGCGATTTTTATGACTCCTCTTTGAGACAAATTACAATAATCATTAACAATCTGCACGATTAAACATTGTAAACTGGCATAAACTCTACTTTTCTTTAAAAAATTTTGTTTATGGTTTTTTATACCGATTGTTTACATTCTTAGATTTCCTTACTCCTTGCTTTTAATCTATTGATGCATGATATGGACATTTCTTATGATAGTGCTATTGGACTTTTTTTCAGATGATTTTTCGTACTAAGATTAAAATTATGCATATTTTATGCATTAAATTATTTTCCAAAACTCTTATGGTATTTTAATACGTATATTCAGCTGTTTTAAAATGCGGACAGGTGTAGATCATGTAAAATATTCTGCTGAATACAGATTCTGCGTATTTTTTGAATATTTTTGATATGTATTTTTATTTTTCCTATAAAATTCGTTCTGTAATCTTAATTAATTACGACAATCAACTGAAAAGCTTGTTTATTATTTATAAATATTGTCTCTATATAAAGGAAACAATTTTTCATCATAACTGACCTTTTTTCCATCCGATTACCGAAAAAATAAATCACTAGTAAGAAAAAGTGTTATATTATTCATAATCGATAGTATGTTTTTTAAAGCTTTACATCTTTTAAAATAACGCAAGTGAGATATTTTGATGACTTTAATGGCCGTTCTTAGAACTCAATCAAGATCAAAAATCTATTCAGAATATATGAATTGAAGGAATCATAACTCCAGGCTAAATAATTGATGAAATATTAACGAGTCTGTGTATTAAAATAAAAAATAAAAATGGATAACATAATTAAAATTCATAAAACAAATATATACTTTCAAATCATAATTCTGAGGGGTTTCGCGCAATCATCGTACTTTTTTGATGAATGCAGAGGCTAAATCACTGACAAGACTTCGAGGTAAAAATCTGATATCATAAAAGTAATTACAAAAGAAATTTATAAATGGACGGTAGAACAACTTCTCGATTTCCATTTTTTATTGCATGAATAATATGTTCGACAATTGTCTCCGGTGAATATTCAAACTGTAGGTAATTCGGAATATTTCTATTAAATGATATTCGATATAATTACACAAAATCGTAATCTTGGGCAGCAGGCGATGTTATTTTTGATGGACAAACAATAGAGAAAGATATTTCTTTATTTTCTACTTGCAGGCTTGATAAGTAACTGAGGAGAGCAGCTTTAGATGCAGCATACATACTTTGACCTGATATAGTCCAGTAGGATAGTAGTGATCCCATGACTAAAACCCTGCCATTAACAGCCTGAAGATGTGGAAGAAGGATTGTCATAATCTGGCATGAAAAATACTCTTTACATGAGCAAATGATATAACATTAACTTTCATGACATAATCGAAGAAATTTGGGTCGATACTAGTGGTGCTACAGTATCTGCCTATTGCAGCATTATATATAACTATTGATGGTTTTATGCCCTCAATTAATTTCTGGTTGAGAAATTTTCCGCATGTTTCATGATCTGCTAAATCTGCAACAAGATAATGTATTTTGTTGGATTCAAGATATCCCATAGCCTCATGAATTCCTGCTTCGTCCTTATCTATTAGAACTAAAGTACATCCTTTGCGTTATAAAAAAAATTACCATATTCTGCAAGGCTTCTAACTAAAACAGTTCCAAGACATCCACTTGATCCAGCAACTAAAACTACATCATTTTCTGAGATCGAACGACTTTTAAGAAGGAATAAATAGGACAGATAAATTTTGAATCTTACGAATATAATACTGACAAAGTTGTAATATTCGTTAATATTACTTATAAAAAACTGTAAAAAGTAGACTAAATTCTTTTGAACCATAATGTTTATTTTTAATTTATTTACATAATATCTATTAGCACCGTTTCTAATAATATCCGAATTAATAAGATCAATTTATCTTTTAATTTTACAAATTTTTTTTTATTCTCTGAAATATATCTAAAATTTAGAAGATGCTAAATTAAAAACTCTGTTTATGTATTTATTGTTAAATATTACGAGTTAGTTGTGATACCTCAATTTTTAATTCACGCAAGCGTATTTAATATTTACTTTTTACAAATTTTTGAAAATCAATTATTATTACCATTATCCATTAACTTTGTAGATAACTCTGTTAGGAATACTTGAGTTCTCTTTTGTTACACTCAACTAAATTAAGATTTTTGAAATAATGCACATTTTAATTTTAATTAACTCCACAAGTCTTTTTAAAGCTTTGATTACTTTATGCTTAAATATATATTTTATGCGTTGGACTTTCTTTCAGTTTTGCTCATTTAATTAAGTCTTTTTTGTTTATTTTTTTTGAACCTACATTTTTACTTGAAAAGTAACCATGAATCAGTATTCGATCATCATTCTTGAAAAGTAATTTAAAACTTAGTAGGTTGATCTAAGATTAAACGTAAAATTATTAATTTGGGATAATTAAATCGATTATTAATATGCCTTAAAGGTTAGCGATAATGTTTGAGGCTAATAGGATTTCGCTAAACAAATACACATAATATATTCAAACGAACCTTTTAAAATACAATTCCGATCTTATTTTACCTAATTTGCATAAGATAGGATTAATTTATATTATAAATACAACATTGAGGTAAAACATCTGATTAAATGATTAGAGCTTAAAAATTGTAAGTGGGAGAAAAGAACTAAGCTTTAAATAATAAAATTTTTACCATGGACTGAATGTTACAATCCTTTAATACTTTTATTCTCCAGATTTATAAGCTAACTTCTAAAAAATAGACAGAATTTTTTGCGTTTTGATCAATTTTATTGGTTGATAAGAAAAAGAGAAAGTAGAATCTTTCCGCTATAATTTTACTAGTCCCTAATTGTATTATTATCAGTTGTTCTGTGATTTTTACTCTGATTGATTTTTTGGAAACATTAATTAGAAGTTTGACACTTTTCGAAAATTTTGAGTCTCAAACTAAATACTTAATTTTTACATACTTTACTATTTGCAATTAATAATTCTTAATATCAATATAATAATATAGGCAAAAATATTAAAATAAATCATAATTAACGTTTTTATCGATCAACATAGCACAGTTGTCAGCACTTTTTTATTAGTTAAATATGAGCATGCGAAATCAGCAAATATATTTTTGACTTTTAATGAATATTTTTTTGGAATTGCAGAAAGAAATCTTAAGGTAAATTCCTTGTGTACAATTAAATTAAGTTCTAAAAATATTTTACCTGATGTCACTTTAACATAATTCAGAAATATTTCTAATATTTGTTGATTATAAATCTTCGAAAAAATAATATCTATTCCGTTGACCAATTTATTGTGACAATTCAAAATTAAGGAAACCAACATCAATTCACGGAACATTATTCCTTTAATTTATTTCTGTTCATACGTTATATTTTCTTAACGATAAAAAATTTGTTTTTGTTTGCAACCACCCAAATAAATCTTAAGCGGTACCTTATTTCAATCTTCAACTGACTAGATAAGGCTGTGGCAAGCTGTGGTCTGCGGGTCAAATGCGGCTCTCTGCGTATTTTGGCATGGGTTTACGATTGTTTAGAGACATAATCAAAATAAAGTTCTAATGCAAATCGGGCAGACTTATAAGCTGGATAAAATTCTCAATTTCTTGAAACCTATGTATTTAGAGCAAGTTAGAATATTAAAATCTACAATACCATAAAAAATACACTAGCTCTACCTCTGTTGAAGGCAATTGCAGGATATTTCCAATATACATGAATATAATGGATAAAGAGAGCGGTTTTTTATCACGCTTTTTGTAAATTTTAAAAAATTATTGCCGAAAAATTCAGATTTACTCAATTCCCACTCGAGAATTTATCAAGCATTAGTTCTGGCGGGAAAGTTAACGAAAATTAATAATTAAATACTGAGTCTTTTAGGACCCGATTTATTATCTCAGTGATTATGCTCAGAACTTTAAAAAAACGTATTTTTAATCACCCATATTTAATTTTGGGTTCTATAAATTAAACGACCATAAATTTGCGAAATACAATGTGAGTTTTTTGAAAATATCAAAATAAATTTACATCAGAACGTTGTGTTTGAAACGCATAATTAATCCTTATTATGATATCGATGTTTAAAAAACTTAAAGTATTGACTTATCGGATGAGATTTTACCATTGAGGGTAAGTTTGAATTCATCAAAAAAATCATCAAGAGCTTTTTAAATAAAGCCTTTTAGAGATTTTAAAATACGAAATATCAAAAACTAATAAATACGTCGTCAAAGAATGCCATTGAAAGCGCAAGTTCTAAATTTTTCGACGATATTGATCGAAGTGTAGTATCGGAACTACTGAATGGTTCGGAAAGCTCAAAAAAAGATGAAAAAATTTGCATGAAGCAATAAATCTTGAAGATTTTTAATAAATCTGTCGAATTTTTACTGAACACAAAAGCCATTCTATGAATTTGATTCTGATTGCCAACTTAATTTGTGCATGCTTAAGTAAAATTATAAAATAAAGTTGAAGAAAAAGAATCATAATGGTGGAAAAATGAAAGATTTTAAATTATGCTCGTCTCGCCCTCTGTGTCTATGGGACTTCTAAGTAGGAAACAAGGGTAGAGAAATTAACATCTTAGTTGCGTTAAGTAATTAAATTAATTTTTTTAAAAATGCAAACTTCTAAAGTATTAGTGTGTGCTCCTTTATACAAATTAGACTCTTTTTCTGATAAACTCATCAGAGTACCTCAATGCTATTCAATTTTGTTTCGAAAGAAAACCTCTACTTATGGCTACACCTCTAATTTTTGCATATTAAAAAAAAAGTTTTCAAATTAGGTGTCGGACTGTATCGATCATTCTATGGGTCAAACAATTTAAATTTTTCCAAACGTAAATTTTTATCGAGAACTATTAAACGAACATCTGCCGAAATCTTTTGAGTGAAATAATTCAGTCAATAATTCTCTATAAAATATTTATTATTTAAAAAAATTTTTATAAATTACTAGTACAGTGATAATCACAGAATGTACTCCTCTGATGATATGCGCTGCGCTTAACTTAATTTTTTTTTCTAATTAATAACTCGCATAAACAAACTTGCTTCGCACAATGAACTAAATCAGATTCCATTTTTTCGCTTAAGTGCGCATTTTTGTCATGAATTATTATTTATTCTTAAGATCAAACTATATAAACTCTCAAATTTGTTCCAAACCGAGGTTTTAATTTTTTTTGTCGACCCAAAAATTATTTTTTTTGTTATTGTATTTTAGTGCAAAGCATGCTTCGCATAACGATCGTCTCTCATAAAAAACTTACTTCTAGAACGAATTTAGTACATTATGCGAGGTATTACTGTATTTAACATTTAGTTATTGTTTTACAATATGAGAATTATCGACCATAATTTTTCTGATTATGAAAATAATTTATTACCAATTTTTGCACTTTGATTGTAGAGAGTTTTGATTTTATTGCAACACAAAGGGAATTGCGTAAGATTCAAAATGGCATGTTAAACTTTGAACACAAAAACTTGAGTTTTGAATCTAGAATTCCTGCATTATTATTCCTATAATATAGAGCTCTGATAATATTCGATTCAAAAATTTTGAATCTTTATTTAGATGAAAGGTAATATCATCAACTAAATTAAAGTGTCTGAAGGCTTTAAGGACTCAATAATCATTTTTAAAGACGTTGAGAATGCAGAAATGAAGAGAAGAGGCAAAATATGCGTAATTTTATGCATAAAATATCGCAGTAAAAAATAATTAGTTTATTAAATATCTATTTCGAATTTCACTGCACCTGTAACTGATACATAAGTCGTTAAATAATTAGTACATGCATTCAAAAGCACAAATTACACTTTTTATCAGATATTTTTCCAAAAATCCACGGATACCTCCCATTATATTTATTTTTGTAATAAGTATTTAAATAAAGTTTGATTACAGCATAAAGATTGTCATAGAGGTCGAATGAAAATTTAAAAGCATGCGTGTAGTCGATTTGATACGAAAATTAATTACGATTAGCAAGTCGCTACTTTTATAGATGACAGACAATATTATAAATTAAACTAAACTGCGTTTCGTCTTAAAGGAGTTAATAAGATTTATTTGAAAACATAGACAATTTGCAGAAATAAAGAGAAGCGGTTTTATATGCGAAATTTTATCAATTTAATATAAGTAAGGGATGAATCTATTTCTTAAATGTCTGCGTCGAGTTTTTCTCAGTTTATATACAAATGGCTGGTTAAATACTTATTATATGCATTCAGAAGTAGGGCTAACATTTTGAATAAGATATTTGCTGCATATTTAGTGACTTAGACCGATTAATTATATTCTCACCTTGAACTATCAAATTAAAATTTATTTGCAATATAAAATTTGCCAAATAGAAGTAGGCGTAATGAAAATCATGGGTAAATTCATTTAGATTTGGAGTTAATTCTAAATATAATGCAAGAACAGATTCGATTCGAAAAAATAATTTCTATTGGCTGGCCCCAACTATGATGTATTGCGTAATACCCTACATGATATAAAAAAAATATTATTTTATTTACATGTGATTTTGGCCATTTCATCGATACAATTACAAAAGTTCAAAAAATTTTTATACAAATAAGAAATCTTTTCGATATTAAGGGCGAAAATATATTTTATCAGCATTTATTTAATAAAGAGCCATCTAATCCTAAAAATTAATCTATATTGTTTATTTATAAGTTAGCTTCAAGTATTTTGCTTTTAAATTATGATAAATAATTCGTTAATCGGTAATTTTATAGCAAAATTGACACAACAATATTTGATTATTACATGAATTAACTAGAAGAATTAGTCAAATAGAGTTCGGTCTATGCGATTTTACAATCTGTGTACAGTAAATATTAGGAAAAACTGAATCTTCGAAATCTTGATAACCGAGTTTAATCAAATACCTAATCTAATCCTAATATTTAAGAAGTGTTGATCACTAAATTTTGATCGCTTGTAATAATTGATAGTTTATACTAATTTTGAACAAAAAATCCAACAATGGCTGAAAGACTGTAATGATTTTTATGCAATGACTATTATTCGAGATAATTTTTTACAACGTAGCGAATGACGTTTACGTTCCGAACGATTGTCCGATCAAAATTTATAAAATGTATGGAGAACTGTAACATCAGCAATAATATAATTAAATAAATCAGGGGTGTCAAACTCAAAAGGCACTAAGGGCCTCATTATGCATTTTAAACACCCAGGCGGGCCACATAAAAAACTTAAGATATACTGTTACATTTCGTATTTTTTTATATTAATATATACTTACTTCACCGGCTAGATTTAGCTATTGTCTCATAAAGCTTAGTAAATTAATTTTGATCAAAATTTCGAATGATAAGATGAAAAAATATGACATTTCATCATCAAAAAAATGAAAATTTATTTATTACAAATTCAGTATTTTTTTTGCCCAGAAGTTAAATCCCTCTTTTTAATAACATTTTTTTATATCGGTCTTAAATGTATAGTTGTTCCCACCTTCATTAGGGATGAAAAATTTTATTATTAAGCCTTAAACTTTGAGATTTTTTTTTAATTTCATAAATGAAAATAACTTTTCGCACGAATAAGTGTAGCCGAACATTGCTATTATTATTATAAACGACTTTTTTAAGTTTGTACAGTTTTTTGGTATGTATAAATAAAAACTATGTTTCCCCACTTATAAAAGCTTGGCTCTGATTGTAGAATCTGACTGTATTTCTAATAATTCCTTCTGTTAGTTTTCTTGAGCTTTTACGGAGTCAAAGTTGAACGGTGCCGGGAATAATGAAAATTGTTTATCCAAAGATAAGAAATCACTAAATCCATTCTAAAATTCTTCTAAAAAAATGGAAGTGACATTATTATTTATAAAGGTAAATATGGATTCATTATTGACATTTTTTTCGAGTCCTTTGCAGTTGGGAAAATGAACCAAATTTTTAAGTGACAATTGTGTCTTCCATGAGTTAAGTTTTGTGATAAAGAGTTTGATATCATCGTACAACTGAGTCATGAGTTTTTATTTGCCTTTTAATTTCAAATTAAGATCACTTTAATGTGCAGCAATATCTACAAAAAATGCAAGATCATGTACCCAACTGTCCTTCTTTATTTCATCTGTGTTTTTGCCTTTAATTTCCAAAAATAATATTATTTCTTGTGCTAGCGAAAAAAATTTTTTAACGCTGTATGACAAGATAATCGTCGAACTGCTGTGTAAAGTGGAACTTCTGTGAACTCACTGTCCATATCTTCTAAAATCTGACTTTTTGACTATGGTTGATAGCATTTCCTTAGAAAAATTTCACTATTTTTGTTGCTCGGCTTAGCACGTGGTCCAATGGTAATATCTTTGCACAAAAATTTTTTTGATGAATAATACAGTGAAAATGGACAAATGCTGAATCTGGATACATGTTGCTTATTTTTTTTTGCAATTTAGCAACAAAAGCTTTATGCTTGCCAGACATTTTCGAGTCTTATCAATAGACAAGCAAACGAGCATTGTCAAATCCAAATCAGTCATACAAAATCCCCTCGACTTTTTTAAAAATGTCTTCATTTTTTGTTGTATTGTGCATAGGAATCAATAAGATGACTTCTTCGTTAACATTAAATTCAATCTCACAGGACTTGATAAACACTGCGAGCTGTGCGATTCCTGTGATGTCCACTGTCTCGTCCAACTCAATTGAATAAAGCTCAAATTTGCATGACGCATCCTTTAATTGTTGTTTCAGATCATTTTCCTCTCATTAGTTCTTACAAATTTTCTAAGTATCCGAGCATAATCGACACGGTTTCGATGTGGACATTTAACCTTGACGAATTATACTTCATGTATTCTTACAGAAATATTAGGTCCTAAAAATTGAATTTCAGTATTATCAAGACTTTAAGATACCAATTTTCTTAGATATATTTAACATGATGGAACAGTTAAGGCAGAATATAGCATGATTATAAAATTTTAATTTGATTTGACACCAACCAAATAATATTAATGAATTATACTAAGTGATTTATTGGCATCTTTTTTTTTGAGAAAAATCTTCTGTTGAATATTAAAAACTATTTTTTTGCAGGATTTTAGTTAAAACTAAAAATTTTCTATGCGCGGAAAATGCAATTCCTCTACACGCTATTTAATATTCAGACTTTAGATAACACCTACTGACTGTAGATATTTGATTACCTGATGTTTATTTGATAATATATAATTAAAAATTCTTTTTACTTCGATTAAAATGTAAACAGATGAGCCGCAATGATGTTGCAACTTTTTTAAATTGGCTTTTTTAAAAAAGGCCTTATATTAAATATATAATTGCTCAAGGTTGTAAACAAAGCCGCGAGTAGGTTCATGTAGAAAGTTCTCGTATTTTTTAAACTCCCGAGGCGACTTTTCAATTCTGTTCGACAGCAATTTCACTGAAATATTGGCGGAAAGACTGGTCACTTCAAAACAGTATGCTCTCGATATATTATCTCTTAGTTGTTAAATAGTCGCGAAATATAGTAATTTAAGGTTAAAAAAATTTTGATATTCAAGAGCGCGCTCTCACTCGCTAATTATTGTAACGTAAATTTTATTTATTAAAAAAAAAAATTATTAAAAATCAATAGAATTTAATCAATCTGATCAAAAACACCTTATGCTTTGTAATTAAGTAAAAATTATGGGTACTCGCGGGCCGCGGGTTTGACATGGCTGAAATAAATCATCAAGAAAAAAATGGGAATCTTATTGCGCATGCATTTATGCCGAAATTATAACTGAGAAAATGTCAGAAATCACCAATTTTATAAATTATTATTTTAATCTTGAAAAGTGACAATTTTGATTAAAAAATTAACAAAAATAATATTTAATAGATTAAAAAAAAGTAATTTAGATTTTATTATTTTTAGCTTAAACAATTGTATGTATATTTGGGATTAGTAAACAAATCAGTCTTTTACAAAGACGATTATCCCGAGATGAACTTAAAAATTTATGATTTTTAAATCGAATTAAATTATTGCTAAAGATGGATATTTTAGATTTTTACATTAAAGTGGAAATCAGGAACAGAACAAAACCGTCTGCAAGAATTATACACGATAATACAGAGACGTATTTAAATATACTGATTATAGTTTAATAAAAGAAATCGAACAATCTAAAATGAGTTTGATCAAGAATTTTATTAACGAACACAAAATCGATGATATTTTTGCTTGTTAGTATTTTCGATAATTTTTTTTACAAGTCTTTTGTCATATAACCTTCCTTTTTTCATTTAAATTTTTTTATATTTATTAAATATAAATCTATTATTAACTTCTTTATCAATGCCGAATATTCAAACATAAAACCTGTCAATTTTTCACAAAATTTTTAGCGTGAATTTTTAGAAATCAACAACATTTTTCCTCTTACTTAATTTTTTGAATTGTTATTAGTCTTAATTACAATTAATCAATAATTTTGTTTAATTAGGCTTATTAAGAGTTGCGCATGTTATGTATCTGGTCATGTATGGTAATAATTGAACATTATTTATATTTTATCAATGTTATACATTGATACCTCGGACAACTTACTTAAGTTGTTCTGCTAGTAAGTTTTTTGTGGGAAACGATCAATATGCTAAGCAAGCTTTGTACTGAAATATAATAAATAAAAATTAATTTGTAAGTCGACACAAAAAATTTAAACCTCAGTTTGGAGCAATTTTGTGCGTTGGTATCGTTCGATCTCAAGAAAAAATGGTAATTAATGACAAAAACGCACGCTTAAGCCAAATAGTGGATTCTGATTTAGTTCATTATGCAAAGCAATGTTCGTTATGCGAGGTATCACTGTATAAATAATAAACGAGATAAAATAGGTCACAGGTGGTCAAAATTTTTTAAAATTAATTTTATGGCTAAGCAAACGATCAGTAAATTCTTTCTCGACTAAGATTAAAAATTTCCATTAAGTCAAATCGGCTAAAATTAAATTCTAAAAATTACTTTAATTTACAGGGTTTTCCACCACATTTTGACATCTTGCCATCACATTTTGACACCTTGCCAATCAATTTTGACACTTTGCCACCACATTTTGACACTCTGCCACCACATTTTGACATCTTGCCAACACATTTTGACATCTTGCCATTCAATTTTGACACCTTGCCATTCAATTTTAACAAAATTTTATGAAGCCTGATTTAATTGAATGTGTTAATTGTTACAATATAAATTTTTTTTGTAATTATAAATGTCGAAAACCATAAATACGATAATGATCGAGTTATTCTTGTCATTTTTAGTCTCTAAACAACCAAAAATGTCAAAAAGAAACCAAATTTTAAATAACGAAAATCGAAAACGAATAATTGACTCGTATATCGAGGGAAATACTGCAACTGAAATTGCGCGCTTCATGCAATTTAAAAGAACATCAGTTTATGCTGTCATCAAAAAGTACTTAAAGGGAGAAAATATCGAAAGACAGCTAAAAGGAGGTTTAAGAAACAAAATTCTTTCGGATTCGGACAAAGAAAATATTCGTGATTGGATCGATGAAGATTGTGGAATATCACTTAAATCACTAAAGGAAAAATGCGAGGTTGAGCTGGGAAAATCTCCTGGGCTAAGCACTATAAATAGATGCATCAAAAATTTTTCCTACAGTTTTAAAAGAAGTCATGCTATACCAGAGAGAAGGAATGATCCCGATGTCATTAATATCCGAGAGACATATGCAAATGATTTTTTGCGATTGATGTCTAACTTTGAAGACATTAATATATTTTTTGTCGACGAGGTTGGCTTCAATGTCTCAATGAGAACTCGAGGAGGAAGATCTCTAATTGGAACACGTCCAATCCATATCGTTCCATCTATAAGATCAAGAAACATTTCTGTGTGTTGCATAATGAACAAGCAAGGAATTTTTCATTATAAGGCTCAAACGAGAGCCTATAATACAGCGTTTTTTTCTCAATTTCTCCTCGAGACAATGTCAAAATTTTCCGAAGCAGGAATTATTTCAGCTGCCTTAATAATGGATAATGTGGCATTTCACAAATCACAAGAAATCAGGGATATTTTCAACGCTTCTTCCCACACTCTTTTGTTTCTTCCCCCATACTCGCCTTTCATGAATCCTATCGAAAATATGTTTTCGAAATGGAAGCAAATAGTAAGAAGTAGAAGAGTCCAAAATGAGATCGAGCTATTCAATTGTATTGAAAATGCTTCAAATATGATTGTTGCATCCGATTGTGAAGGATATTTTCGAAAAATGCTTTCATTCTTATCTATTTGCATTCAAAAATTACCCATTATTGAAGAATAAATAAATTCTATTATTTTTGTGTTTCTTATTATTTTCTTATAAAATTAATATTACATATATTTTGTCAAAATTGACTGGCAAGATGTCAAAATTGAATGGTAAGGTGTCAAAATGTGGTGGCAAGATGTCAAAATGTGGTGGCAAGATGTCAAAATATGGTGGCAAGATGTCAAAATTGAATGGCAAGATGTCAAAATGTGATGGCAAGATGTCAAAATGTGGTGGCAAGATGTCAAAATGTGGTGGAAAACCCTGTAAGAAAATCCCGCTGATAGATTAAAAATTTCGCTAACAAAAGCTTTTTTATGTTTTAACTGAAATAGTTGGGTTTAATAAAATGATCACAAAAATCTTTTACATAATATTTGCTAACCGACAACCTTTGTTTTTTATCATCACTAAGCTTATTCATATATTTTTATACTTTCCTTTGATTTTTTTAATTATTATCACAAGCACTGCCTAAAAATCAACGAATATATTTTTTTAAAGAAACCCTAGAATTTCTCGATCTACATGCAATCACCCTTAATTTTGACTAAATTACTAAATAATTAAGCAATTAAAAATAAAATTTACTTTTCAATCAGGTCTATATTATTTTTGGGTTATACATAGGTCACCATATATTTTTCGTAAAAATTAGGAAAAGAGCGAAAGAAATTTGTGACATTTACAATTTTCCGTTTCAAAATTGTAAAAAAATATTTTTAATATGATATTTTTTTACATTATAAATTTTTTCTAATAGAGAAGTGTTTCTTTTTACTACTTTGTTGAATTTTGATATTTTACGTCTTAAAACAAACGAAATATTTAAATTTTTGGCTTAATCAGTGACAATCATATCTATTTCAGTTTCTCCTATTTTTAAGCAGAAAAATTATGAATCGATTAAAAATTAAAAAAAAAATTTTTCGCAACTGGAATTAAATTTAAGTTTAAGTTTAATATCAGCTATAGCAAGTGCATCTAGCAATAAATTTTAAAAATATCGATTAACTTTTTTTGTCATAACTTTGTGCGAAAATTTTTGGATTGGGGATTCAGGACACTCTCGGAAAATTACTTGCAGTAATCACGCTAGAAATAATTAACAATAATTCATTATTACTAACATACTATTACACCCGTTTCATATCACTTAAGTTTTTTTAAACTCCTTATTGTTTAAATAATAAGGCTGTTATAAAAGATATTTTTAGTCATAAAAATATTATTCTATAAGAAAAAAAAAGGCATTTTTTTAACAAAAGTCAAAATTTTTAAATGGAAGAATCATTTTTAATTGGTTTAACAAATTTTATTTGATTCTCAACATGAAATCTCATTTTTAACAAAATTTTTGTATTTAAAAAAAAATAATAAAAAAATTTCATTGATTTTTACAACATTCTCAAGTGATTATGGATTAAAATTTTCATGAAAAACATATTTTGAATTTAGCTACTGAGAGTGATTAATTTTTAGAGAATCTATTTTGAAAGAGTCATTATTGCTCTCTTAACAATCATAAACGCCTAAAATCATTTAAAATAATATTATTTCATCATAATTTGGCAAAAATAAATTCCCCGGTAATCTTTTTAATAATCATCATTATTATCAAATGTGTTGAAATGTTGAATCCACAGATTTGAAAGTTCACAGTTGAGTACCTTCAAACACGCGCATTATAAACTATTGAGTAAAAATATTAAAAATTTGTGTTAATTGATGAAATGGACTAAAAATAGATTTTATGTGGGCATTTGGTATTTTTTTATTTAGAATTGCATTAATTAAAACCAAAGTCGATAAATTGCATATCATCCGTGAAAGAAAATTTTGTGTATCAGAGAGTGTAAGCCGCTTGCGGCATCACGGACTTAGTGTTTGCACGCAACGCGAGGGTTTGTAGGGTGCGGAAGATGCCAAGTCTCACACTACCAGAGCTGGCCGTCTCTGGTGTCTATGAGGAGAAGGTAAAAGATGGGAGGACCACGTTCCGGACCCCCAAATCACACTGTTAAAGTCTCTAAGAATACAGTGATCTGGACTTCAGCAGAGAGACCTAAGGTGCCGTGAGAGATTCCCTCAGGCGGTTGGAAAAAAATGAAAATATTGTGCACTTATGCCGTTTTTACTTCACTATTTGTAATTATAAATTTTAAAATAAAAAATTCTAAAAACAGTATCGAGCAAGCTGGAAGATATTTTTACAAATAAATTTCGCCTACAGAACATTATTATGGGATGCGTTCGTTGATTTTTTATTTTGCCTCATAAAAATTAAATTTTATTTAGATACTTAGGGTTTCGAAATAAAATATCAATTAGAGAATTTTAATTCATTTTTGATTGAAAGTTTCAGAATAATTTTGTTCTAATATTGGATATGTGTCAATATTGAAATTCTGATAATGACA
>JBBNEX010000646.1:0-17583 GCA_038021265.1 Cyprinella venusta | reverse complement strand
TGATCGTCACTTAGGGATAAATACTTACATTCCATTCATCAAGCAGTTTTTCCACGTTTTCTTCGTCATAATATTTGGACTCGTGAATGGATAAAAATGTCACGAACAATAAAATGAGCGAAATTCTCAATAGTTTCATGTTAATCTTGATCAAATAAGTTACAGCTGATTATAACACTTTTGTTTATAAAGATAATCCGCGCGGGTGCGCTTTACGGATTTATTGTGAAAATTTTATTTTTGCTCCATTTTTTTCGCATGTGTCTGTTTTAAATGCTTTTCACAAGTTTATAGCTTAAGAAAAAGGGAACATATTTTTCTCCCTCTAAGACATGTTTGCCTCGTTTCTGACATGTTTTTCAATAATAATATGTCTTTTAGCATAACAAAATAAATTATCTTGATCTTTATATTTAAAAGCGACCAATAAAGAATTTATACTGGCAAATATTTGCTCTTTGATGTAGTAATCAATTGTATTTCGAATTCTGACGTGTATCAATATTTTTTTTGAAATTAAATGTGCTTTTATGCTATTTTAAATTTTAAAATTAAATTAAGGTAATTTGATTTTTAAATCTTAAATCCCTTATGTAAATTAAGTCATCTAGATTATAATCATTTATGTTAATCTCCAAATTACTTTTTCTTTAAAAAATCAAACAAAAATTTAATTTTTAATTATTTAATGGGAAAACGTGGTTAGAGTTAATAGTAACGACCTTGCTTCATTTAATTTGAAATTATCAACAATTAAAAACTAATCATTTTAAAAAATCTCTTTTTCCTCACCTCTTTTAAAGGCTAGAGTCGTTTTCGTTGTAGATTTAGCTATTAAATATATACTGCAGTGTCGGTGATATTCATCAAAAGAGTTGGTGCCAAATTTCTTATTTTAGCCTAATAACGTTAATTGATAATCGGTAAATTATGCCATTTTTTTGGCAATTTTTTTCAAGGAAAGACAGGAGACATTCGATTTAAAATATATAAATGTTTAAATATAGTAATCGACGTAAAATATGATGCCCTGAATCATTAAGATTAAAACAAGCTTTCAAAGTGCCATAATAACCTAAATTGTCGGTACATAACCAAACAATTATTGCATGATTAATTCTCTGATCAGAACTTTATGTCGACTCTTCCGTCATTTAAATTTTAGTCTGAGTCTCCGATTTTGATAATTTTCCATACCAGGGATTATAGTTCATAAATTGTTGTACTTACTAATGATTAGAAAAAAAAATTCTTTGTCTCAATTATTTAATTAAACTTCGACCAATAGAACAGGACGTTTCTTTCACACGGAAAATTTTATGTGATGCAAGAAAATTAACAGGGAGTTGTGGTAATCAATAAGGTTAATGCTATTACAAAAACTTATTACAAAAATTTTTATCACATTCTGACCTTAGAATGCTAAAATAATAAGATTTCTCTCAATTGTTTTATTCCAAACATAAAATTTTAGGTGAAGGCAAAAATCTTTCACTTGTAAATAAATTATCTGAGGTTACCTTAAGAGTTAAGTGATCGATTTTTACTGCTGAATTTATCTAATTATCTCAGAGAGTAAAACGGGAAAATGTTGTCCCGATTTATTTAGTTTGGAAAATGTTTGAAAGAAATGAATATTTTTGTAACATGTCTATATCAGTGTTTCCCAACCTGGGCGCACACCACACTGGTGGGTAATTTTATTTAAACAAAGCGCAATTTAATCTTAAAATGAACAATTTTAACAAGATTGGATTCAAAAATATTAGATTAACCTAGATCGGGGATGTGGACTTTTTATAAAATTCTCGCTTGGGCCTAGCACAAAAAAGGTTGGGAAAAACTGCTCTAGACTGTAGATTCATAAAGTGACTGTCAGACATTTAAAATTATCATGAAGCTGAAAGTAATTTGATGATTAAAAGTTCTTTAAGAAGTATTTTAATATCTGTTTTGAGTATTGACTACTTATTTCGACCACCAAGTCTAGTTCGAATTAACGGTCTCTGAGTCTTCTATTCATTAAATTTTTCGTCATGTCAGGCAAAGAAAAAATTTTAGATTTTTTTCAGTTTAAATCCCAAAAATGACTGAAATAATTACTTTTTAGGTGATTTTCTTTTTGAAATTTTTATAAGCTGAACGATTGGAATGTCGAAAAAAATGCTTGGTTGCCAAGTTTTTGAGTAACTTCGTACGTTTATTAAGCCTATTGGTTTGTTGATAGGCAAATTCGGCAATTTAATAAAATAATTATCGTTTTAAAACCTAAATATCCTTACGTGATGATTCTACTTTCAGCCTTGAATCAACGCAAAATGGGTATTAAGGAGCTGAATATTCTTTGCTACTATTTATTTGATGAAACTAATAAATCTTAAATTTATTGTCAATTTAACCTTTTCTTAAATTGCTAATATATATAAAATTTAAGCTATATTGTGGTTGGTAGCGTGGCCGAGTGGTCTAAGGCGCTGGATTTAGGCTCCAGTCCGAAAGGGCGTGGGTTCGAATCCCACCGCTATCACATTTTTTTTCGAAATTTTATTAATCAACGCATTTATACATGAATAAAAAATTATTGACTTGACCAAAAGTAAATTTAAAGATAAAAATATTCAGGAATTACCATCTTTATCAACTTTTTCATCTATAATCAGAGCGAATTATTGAGTTAGACCTATCTTTATGATTAAATTCA
Organism: Cyprinella venusta; assembly: GCA_038021265.1. NCBI lineage: Eukaryota > Metazoa > Chordata > Actinopteri > Cypriniformes > Leuciscidae > Cyprinella > Cyprinella venusta. The sequence goes on along the minus strand of JBBNEX010000646.1, from coordinate 14,882 downwards.
AAAATAAATATCTAAATATAAATTTCTTATCGATTTTTAAAATGAGATATTGAAATCATCTGTGTATTTCTAACATTTTGTAACGCTTTCTGCGCAAACTCAACTAATTAATTAGTTTTAACAAAGAAATAGTTATTCTACTTTCATAAGTTGGATCTTACGCCACACCTTTAATAAATTAACCAAAACGGGATTTAGATTTTTTAACACTAAAATTATAAAATAAAATGATATTTTTATCATCTAAACTTTCCTAACCGCCACAATCAAAATTTCATTGTACTAAAAATTCATCAGCTTCAGAATGTTAATTTTTTGACGATTTATATTCTGTTTTCGATTGATGAATTCAAAATAATGATATCAGGTAGCTAAATTTTGTTTTGTGAGCAAGGTAAAACTCTTTACCCACGACTCATCGATTATTTCCCTTTTTTATACATCGACTGTCATTACGACTTGAGATAGATATTTTTTTAGATTTTCCACAGCAAATTTTTTTCTTAAATTCGCCTTAAATATTTAAACTCAGCTTATTTCTGTAAAACATTAAATTGGTGAGTATCACAAGATAATATCTCAATTTTGTATGTAAGATTTGCTAAATAAATATGCAATAAATCAAATATGGATTAATCGTCAACTGCTGGATGCCTCTAAGATACACCTTGTAATTAAATGTTACGTTCGATCACGAATATTTGTAATAGTCATTTATGGAAGTGATTGTCAATGAATTACTCTTATTATTCAAACTTTTTCTGACATTTGAAGTTTTATATATTATTAAATTTATTTTTGGCAGAACATTATTCTGTGAATAAATTTTATAATATTCGGTTAAATTTTTTTTTATATATTGAATATAAAAGATCAAAGAAATACTTAAGCCGGTGAATAAATAAATCCTATCTTAAATATTTTCCATCGTACTCTTGTTTTTTGCTGGGCTTTTAATATCAGTTCGAGAATCTGTCTTTGATTGACCGACTGAAAACGAACGGGTAGTTTTATTGGAAATATCGTTTGTATTATGATCGATGCAAATTTCTTTATTAAGTAACCTTAAAAATACAAACCATAATGACTTTTTTTATCAAAAAACGATTGTAAGGTATTTAACAATTGATGAACACGGTTCAACTTCCTACGTGGTTGCCCAAAACCCTATGAAGTAAAGTAAAATGCTGCACATCATATTTATTAAATTAGATGATCCGTCGAATCAATGAATCAATAAAAATATTAAAATATCAATATGATTTACGTTCCATTCATAATTAAAACTAAGTATTAGCTTCCAGGGTTCAGAAGTGACATTAATTATTGTTTTTAATTTACCAGTCAAAAGCTGATAAAGTGAGCCACATACTAATCTTATTCTCTTCAGATTTAACCAATAGATTACTCAATTACAAATATACTCTCAATGGTATCTAAAGAATTAAAATAACCAACCTTGTCGAGGGAACGCATGATTATGGCACTTATGTCTTTTTTTCTTACCAGACTATTTAAAATAAAAAAGGGGTTTTCTAAATGTTTGCTTTATAATGAGTAACAATTTTACATAGGAAAATTTTCTAATTAAATCTTGCAATTTTTTGTAAATGAAGTGGTCAATCCGATTCAAAACATTCAAGGTAAGGTATAATGAGGCAGTAATAACAAAGTTTTGGTAACACCAGATTTTAAGTATTTTTTTAAATATCTAGTGAGATTTACAATTAATAGGAACTTAAAAAGACATTGATCATTTTAAACTATTGAAGAACTGTTTTTATATTTAATTTTTAAAAAGTAGCAAGTTTTTAATACTTCATAGCTCGCAATTTAAAATTTTTTTTAAAGATAAACAATAAGTAAATGGAATATAATTTGTCCAAAAAAAAGCTTTCTAGTCAACAATAATCTGAAATTACTATGTAATTCTCAGCAGCATATAATATCTCACATTTTCAAGTTTTCCTTAACGAATATGTAATGTCACGCTTGTAGCACGTAAAAACATTGATAAATTAATTATTAAAATGTTTCATCTTCAATTTTTACTCAACTAAATTTATTTAATGCTTTCTAAAAACAGAAAGCTCTGCGCTGAAGAAACCATATCTTGATTATTAGTCTATAACACATTGTAAAATCTACTGGAGGACTTTATTGAAATAAATTGATTTATCAGTAACGTGACCGACTCGGCGTAATTTCCCGACATAGTCCCGAATTTCGGTATAAAATTAAATTTAAACGATATTTTAAAAATTTAGTTTTGATTACACTGACTTGAGCTGATGTTAAACATGAACTAAACTTTAACTGCGTTACCAAAAATCATTTTTTTTTTTGTAATTTTGAATAAATTTATAGTTTTTTTACTTAAAAATTGGAGAAAACTAAAATAAGATATAATTATTCTCTGATAATGCTCAAAATTAATAAATATCGTCTTTTTTAGGACCTAAAATGACACAATTCTACCAAGAAGTTAAAAAAAACCCGGCTTATAAGAAAAAATTTTAAATTTCCCGATTTATTTTGATTTTTTACCGATTATTTACGAAAAAATGATTTTCACCCTATTTAGAAGTCTTTTGATCAATTTTATTACGAAAAGTGTAATTAAATTTAATGCTGGCAACTAATGGTAAAGATTCTATAAATGCGAGTAAAATAAGACAAAGCTATAAATATGCGTTTCTATTAATTTATAACATGAAAATAGGGCAAATAATCCACGTTTCTTTGACAAATATACGTTTAATTTATAATTAGGACATATTCTTTGGCAATCTTTTTTTTGGTTTTAATATAGACATTCAAATGCAAAAGCAATAATCATGATACATTTTAAAGATTGAATTAAGACCAAAATTTATTTTCCGAGGGTAAAATTCAATCATATCATGGGAATTTACGGTAAAAATTGGTCAATACCAGCAGATGACTTATTTTAAATTACTTCCTAATGAATTCAAGAAAATTTTATAAAAAATAATAAGCAAGATAATTATTTTACAATTAAAACTAAATACTCTTTAATATTAATAATGGATCCAAAAACCCACTATTATAAACTATTCATCATTTTCAGAACCAGAAGCTTAATCATTATTGTAAAAAATAATACATGATTCAGAAAATATACTACTTTGTCTTCGAACAAGATTGCCTTTTATGACTGCGCCTAAAAATTATAGAAAATAAAACGAATCATTTTAATAATTGATCATATTCTCACAAAAATTTTAAATTTTATCGTTTTTTATATCTCAATAAAACATTTATATGTTTAAAAGGCTACATTCTCAAAAAAAAAGTTGACACAGGCAAGTTCATCATGAACGTAAGTATTTCTCTGCATTGTTGAAAACTTTATAGATATTAAAGAAGTTATTTTTTAAATTTAAATATTTGTGTAGCGTTTTCTGCGCAGAATTTACTAACGATATAATTTTGAAGCAGAAATTTTTATTCTGCATTCATAAATTGGCTCTTACGGCACATCGGTGACCCAGACAGATGAATCTATTAATCTCTGTTGTCAAACGATACTTTCAGTCGATATCGATGTAGAATCAAATTGTTAAAAAAATGGATACGAGCGAACAATACTGAATCCATCCACCCAACACTCTTACTGCACACGAGTCAAGCTGAATCAACTGATTTATGGCTCACAGCGCAGCTGAGCAACGTTGGAAAAAAGGATTCCTAACTATAGTTGAGACTTTTCGACAAAAAAAATCACAAAAAAAAACAAAACGGCTAACTGAACAACTAACACCATCGCGAAAAATTCTCCTTCCTCGCGCTTTGGTCATTGGGGAGTTGTGTATCGTTTTCAACGCAGAATCGACTAAATTATCAGTTTTAACGTAGAAATTGTTATTCAACATTTATAAGTTGGCTCTTACGCCACATTTACATTTGCAAATTTTCAAAATAACATAAATATTTATTTAAATAAGAATAAATAAAAATCTGGTATAATTTTGTCGTTTTAATTTAATTTCGAATTTTTTTGTTTTTACGTCCAATCATCAAGAAAATAAGATTTAAAAAAGTTTAAATAATCATTCTAAAATAGATGAAATTAATTTTGCCGGGATTTATAGGCGTATTATGAAGAATGTAATTAGTTTTAGGTATTTAAACCAAATTAACACGCTGTGCAATATTTAATGAAAAATATTTAAGTATAATTTCATTCATCATAAGCCTTATGTACAAATCTGGTGGCTGGATCAGCTCTTTATATTACATTAATAGTCAGAAATCAATCAATATAAACTTCTAGTATTTTTACTCAATTAATTAAAATACAATTTTTTCATAAGTTCATTTCAGCAAGATCAAATACCGCTCGGTGATAAATATATGAGTTAACATAATTAATTTATCATTTGAATACTTTGTATTAATTCTAGGTCATGCGCTTATTCATGACCAGGATATAATCTATCCTATGAACGGCATGCTTAACTCTTAATTATCAATAATATCTGTTAAAAATGTTAGATTATTTTTTTATAAAGGTCCGATTGATTAATTTACGGGATTTTTTAAATGAGCAGTTACAAATAATATTGTTTAACAAACCTTGTGCTAATTTATTGAAACTGACACTATCAAACCACTCAGCAATGTCAGTTGAAGCTTCTGAAATTGGGTTGTCGCACACAGTAAGGATAATCTTTGATAATTTATTAAAATACATTAAATGCGCCCTTGAAAGTTTTTTTGAATATCTCCTTTTTGGTATTGTCAATCATATTTTCAGTAAAAATTAGATGGCTGACATTTGAATCACGGGATGGTATTTCAACATCAAGCACACTTACTGTCTTTGAAAGCGTTGTGTATTCAGTGCAAGATTCTGTTTCTGTGTGTTTTATAGTATTTTGACTGTTGCAAAAATATGAATTGATGGTGAACCAACAAATCGGTTTCTTTAAATAAATTTAAAAAGAAACGTAGTTTGATCCAATTTTTGCCGATATATTAATTGTAACGTCTCCTTTAACAAATGTTTTTGGCTCCAGATCAAAATATAAGAAGTCGTTAGTTGTTCTGGTTAGCTATGTTATATTTAAGATGTTACTCGGTAATAAAATCCCTCCTTATGATATCTGTCTAATATCTCTATGGCGATATCATCTATGGTAATTGAGAACATATTTTACTTTTTGTTGGGTCTTTTATTTCGCATTGAATTGCAAGGGACATAAGAATAACACAAGGTGGATTATAAATAGATTCTGCAGGATTCAATCTGCATTAAATAAACTTTAAAGCTACTCATTATCTCTCAAGAAAGTTTCAAAGTAATGTACGTATCGTCGTTGACTCGCAATTGTTACTCCCTGGTGTTGTTGAAGATAACTACCTTTTTATTATGAGTACGTTTTTCAGCAAAAAATTCGAGGGCCTCGCAGGCATTTCTGCATATCTTAGAATATATCAAAAAGCAAGCGATCATCAAACCGCTTCGACCCTTGAGGTTATTTAAGCTACCAACCTTTCCAGCCTTGCAATGAACAATAATCACATTTTTAGAACTTTTTGATATGAAACTTTGGGCACTTTTACAAAAAGCACATATCAATTCAAAAGGTGGGGCTTTGTGATCAAAAAAAGGGAAACGTTCGACTTTGATAAGAAAAAAAACCTACAGTTACCATCGAATTTATCATCGGAATAGGCTCGTTCCGCGCATCTAAAGCTTATAACAAAATAAAAACAAGTTGTAAATTCTATAGTTCTTTCCATGGTACATCTTGATAAACCTAAAAACATCGAATTAAAAAAAACTTGTAAACATCTTCATATCTATTTCTATACATTTTTTCGTAGTTGGTAGAAGGATAACCCATGGCTATGACATTATCAGTTATATCTGAAAAAATAAGCATTGACTTACAGCTAAGATCCAAATCAAAACCATTTTGAACATATCTTATTTTTTTCTTGCTCACGAGTGTTCTTATACTCATAGATCAACTGAATATTTTGAGGGAGATACAGACGAATCTGCTTAAATATTAATCTTCTTTAGGGAATTAAACTGTTTGCTCATAATCCTATGAATATATTATCATAATTAATATCAACTGCTTAAACCTCTTACGATGTAAATATTACAATTTTTTCTAAATTATGATTCTATCGTTTCCTATGTTTATAAAATATTTTTTTTCCTGGGATTGATACTATCGACAGATTTTTTTAACGCACGTGCGAATTTAGGAATCAAATGGTCAAATTGAGATCTTTTACCTATAACCTAACAAAAAACCACAATAGAGTATCATTATCATTGCTTATCATCTATTTTTTTTGAAATTAATATGTAAAAGGGCAAGATAATCCTTAAATAACTTTTGATGAACAGCGTCATTGTTTGGAAAATACGAGCTGCGTGTAAACTATTTAATATTAAAGATTATTATTGATCAATCGTTTTTTATCCAAAGTAACTAGAATGAAAAAACTTTATATTGATAAAATCATACTTATAATTTTATGTTTCAAATATTTAAGGATGTCTACCATTCAGTACTCAAATGCTGTAGGCGGCGTTTGCTTGCAGCATCAATGACCCAGTAATCGCACGCAATACGAATTTTTTGTGGGTGCGGAAGATGCCATGTCCCACACTACCAGAGTTGGCCGTCTCTGGTGTCAAACGGGGAAGGTAGCATAAGCGAGGATCACAATCCGAACCCTAAATCCAACCGGAAAAATATCTAAGAACCAGTTATCTGGACTTTAGCAGAGGGACCTAAGGTGTCCTGAAAGATTTCCTCAGGCGGTTGGAAAAAAAACAGTACTCACTTTGACTGTTTTAAGATTTTAGCATAACATTCTAGTACATCGGATATCGGGATAATAGTTATCTTTTATTTAATAATTATAAAATTATGAGAAAAGTAAGGCTTTTTCAAGTCAGGATTAAAAACTATGCTACACCATAAAACAGATTCTACTTTTTCATCATATTTGTTCATGTGCATTGTATCCTCCGGTTCTTCTAGTTCACAGCTGGCGAACCTATGGCACGCGTGCCACTTTGGGCACGTGAAACAATTTGTCGTGGCACGCCACACTTTTGATATACAAATTAATTATTTTTTAATTATTAAGTTTAAAATTAATAAATTTTCTATTTAGCATAAAAAAGATTTTTATTGCTAAAATTTTTTAAACATTGTTCAGAGTGATCAAATTGAGATGTTATAAAAGATATTATTACTTTTATTTTGCTTGACATGGAAAAAAAAATCGAAAATAATTGGGGTTTTTAAAGAAAATCTATGTCTCATGTATTCTGGGCGATAATTTCAGTAGGGACTTAAAAAATGTGCTATCTTAATAAAATAATCATTTTTTGAGCCTTTCTTGATGGATAAAATATTTAAACTGTTATAAATAAAATTTAGCGTTTAAAGACAAAAAAAACAAAAATATAAACGAAAGAAAATGTTCGAGAATTTATAGATTGCTGGACTAAAAGATATGAAGTAATAAGAAATAAAGCTTTTGTTTGATGTGTTCTTAAAGTGTTGTTTGTCGACGATAATCATTTAAACATCACTAAGTGAGTAATAAAAAATTCTTACTTGAAAAAATTAAAGAAAAATAAAGACAGTATATGTCACCCCAGATAAAAAATGCTAATTTAAAATCCATTTGTTCCTGCGAAATGTTGTTTTCAACAATGAATTACATAAAATCAGACATTAGAAATAGTTTACGCGAAGATTTGAGTGCAGTTTGTGTAACATTAAAGATTACTAAATATTGTATAAAATAAAAAATCAAAATTCTCATAGATTTCAGCAAGACTGTGTCAAGCAAGCAACATTTAATGTTTTTAAAGTAAAATTATAGCCCTTTTTCCTTAAAAATTGAAGTTGTATCAATTTTTTTTAGCCAAATAAAATCAAATTTTCGCCAGAAAGTGTTATTTACAAATTAATAAAAAAATTTAAAAATATTTTTTTGGCACGCGATAATGTTGCCGCTTTTATAATTTGAAATATTGGCACGCGATCAGAAAAAGGTTCGCCAGCACTGTTCTAGTTAATCAATCTAAGTACTATTTTATGGAGAAATACCAAGATAAATACTTCTGTAATATAAAATCAGTTTTTAGGGAATAAAAATATGGCACAATCACTTACCAACAATTTTGATGAATGAAAATGCTGGAATATTTTTGATCCCAAGCAATCAAATCGGCTAAAAAACTATTTATAGTGGATATTTCGAAACCTCCCATAATATTATAAATGCGGAAATTATAATTAGCCATTTATAGAATGATTTGAACTCTATACTTAAAATCATGCAATCCAAAAAAATTTTTTTTGAATTCTCAATAAGTCTGATGTACTTTTTCAATCTATCAATAGTCAAAATAGTCAGGTAAATTAATGCGCATGTATTATTAAAATTAGGGAGAACTGGAAATTTGTACTCTTTAGAGTCTAAGATGAGAAAATTTAGAAATTTCCAATGACATAAAAAAATTGGTATAATTTGAAGAAATAGAAGAAAATTATCCTAAAAAAATATTTATATTTCAAAGTTCTAAATCATACTTTCAAGTGAGGCAAACGCTCTACGGTACGGTAGTGGGCAACTAACAATTATATGGACGCATGTTGAAAAAAACCAATGAACAAAAATATTAAGTTAAAGTTGGATCGAAAGCTTTGGAATTTTAATTAAATTCAAATTTTTGGGCCTGGAACAAAATGGTTGGGAAACACTGCTCTAGTTGGTCAGACTTAGGTATTGTAATACGATAAATAATTTGAATACAGAGGGTGATATAATACATCTGAAGTACAAAAAATATATCAGGATTTAAACGAGAATAAGTTTTAATCGTTTTATGTGGAATTTTTAATCGAAGAAAAGTATGAATTACAGAATTAAACATTGAGAAAATGTTGATGGGGAAAAACTGTTTAAGTTAAAATAATTTTACCTGTACCTTTGAATTTGGATTATATAATCAAAATAGTCTCTAAAAATCTATTAGATAATTTACAATTTCATACTTGCATCCATTTATTGAGTCTGAACAAACTCTACGGAGAAAAGGGAACTTGAGAAATCGAAAATAAGCGATAGGCCGCAGGAAAATTGCTATTTTTGCATGCAAATTATATATTTATCGTGGAAATGAACTACATCAGTTAAATATAAAATAATTAAAGAAGAGGAAGGAAACTGTTGTACATCTGTGAGCATTTTTGAATGTTAGCATTACATCTTGTTTTTTAAAAATTTTAAAGAGTTTGTAAATCTTTATCTATAATGCTCGAGCTTATCTATTTTTAACTTATACTTAAAATTGAAAATTCTTGATCGCACATTTATCTTGATGCAAAAACCACTAAAATATTATAAAAAATCTCTATGATTGTTGGTTTTGCTAGTTTGAAGAGCCTTAAACCGATTTTTAAGGATCATAAGACTGATTAATCATTTTTTGTAGAAGGAGTCAAATCTTATTTCTGAACCCAGATAATAAATTCATGCACTAAATTGACCCCAAATAGAAATATTGATAACTGCAGGCGTCTAGTGTAATAGGCTAGAAATTAATGGTCAATTTTGATATATTGTTCTCTTTCTCACAATGATATCTCGTAAAAGCATGCACATAAGTTTTTACATTGGTTAATGGTCTGCTCTCTCATCAGTTCTTACCTTATGTCAGAAATAATGAAATATTTCCATGTGACGTTTCTATTTTTTAGTTAATTTTAGTTTGATTTTTTTTCTTTGATTTTATATAGAATCACTCGTGGGCCGCAGTTTGCCGAGTCTAAAAATATATTTATTTACTTCTTTGCGAAATTTATTTTAATATTTTTTATTTTGTATTCCTCGCGATTTAAAGCAATCCCATGTTCAATTATGTCGCACTAAACACGATTATTATCGCACCTTAAAATTAAAAAAAATTTATTTTAAACTGATTTTTTTCAAAGAATCATTCTAAAACTTAACGAGATTAAATTTTATATATTTTTAAGGTTTAAAGTTTGTAATCCTACATCATAATTTTTTATTCTGTCAAAAACTTATCTGATAGATTTAAGGAATTGCGTAAAAGAAGGTAGATGTACTTTTTTTGAGTAGCACATGGAAATATTTTGCATAAACAAAGGTCTCTGTACTACAGTACACATAATAACAGCCCAATTACGATTTTATCTGTGTAATACCGTATCAAAGTAGTAATCCGTTTAAGTTATTAAAATCATTCAAACTAAAAAGTTGACATGCTCGGAAGTGTACTACCCGGCCTTCCCTTAACTAAAAATAAGTTAATTATATATCTGAATACCTACAAACTAAAAAAAATTTCAAATTTCTTTACGCTTATAAAACTGAATATTATCAAGAATAAAAGTATAAAAGGTTATATTTTTCTCGAGTAAAATTACAAGAAGTTCAACCGATACTTTCCTCAATTTTGACTGTCATAAGCTAATTTTGATATCTTGTAATATATCGAGATTTTATAGTGGCTGAGCACGAAAAACTAAGACTTTTTACCTTAACATCCTTACTTTTATTAATAAAACATTAATATAGAGCGTGCCTTAAAGACCTAATATCAGTCTTATCCATACAAACATGTTTAAAGAACACTGTGATAAATCTGATATGGTTCAAAATCTATTTATTTCATCAATCAAAAACTAATTAGATAGAATTCTATTCATCTCTTTCTGGTACTTGATTAATCCATTTTAGAAAATATAAAATAAAGTAAATTCTGTTGTAATATTATTTCGATGTACAAAAAACAGAATTATTTATTGAAAATGGAGTTTTTTATGCTCGAAAGTAATTGTAAAGTCTTTGTTAACCAATCCTATTATGGGGTTTGAAAGCTCTTCAGATATCATTAACTTGATTATTACCTCAACTTATTTTTTCTGTCCTTACATCTTTGTTGTATGTTTCTATAACGGGAGATTTTTCCAACAATGAATCTATAAATCAAGAAAATATTTAAGTCATTGAGTTTAATAATTCATGAAAAAATCAAATTAACTCTTTTTTCATCATGGAAAACTCGAGAACATTATTTTATTTGTTCAGCGAAAATAATATATGCCTTCTGAAGCTAGAAAATTTGATTACATGGTGAATATTTATATTTCTAGGTTTTTATTCAATTTTATAATTAAAATGAATGATAAACGGAAAGCATAAATGGTTAAATTATTCTTAAGTAGGAGAAAAAATATAATTTAGCGCTCAATAACAAATTTTAGGAACAAAGTGTCGTGGCCAACATTACAGCACATGCGTGAAGACCACGTGCGGAATTACTGAACGAAAATTTGAAATCGTTTATATTCCTTTAATTTCTTTTTTCTCATATAAATGTCTTCAAATTCGCCAGAGAATACTCACGTGCCCCTAGAGAGTGATTATCCAAGTAAATCAGTCTTCACGGTGCATGTGATAAACGGATTGTACCCACAAGGGTACGTCACTAAGTTTACTTATTAAAGAAAATTTTCAAAATTATATTTTTGCCGTTTCATATTACGTATCATCTTACCTAAAGTGCTGCAGTTTGAGGTCACAACAGTTTTCGCGATATAGTCATGATAAAAAAGTAATTTTCAAGCTTAAGGAAGGTACGTTCACTGGTTTCTTAGACTGGCTGTAACTCTTAAATTAAGCAAGATTCAAATATCACACATATCTGCTCTAATTGATCGATTGACCTTGCACCATTTGATAATTCGCATAAAACTATGTAGAAAAACATTTTTTAAATGAAATAAAAAATTTTTTACATCTGAATTAAATATAGTTTTTATTTTGAATTTAAATGTCATTATTTGTTATTAAATTAAAATTTTGTGCTACCGTCGACTTTGGTTTATGAGTCATAAAAATTATTATTTTGATTTTATTCTAGTGCAAATATAATAATTTTTGGCTAAATAAATTGAAAATAATGATTACAAATTTTTATATTGGTATCCTAAGACGTCAAAACGTCACGCAACAGATGCGTGCTCAATGAGTTGCGATCTCTTCACCTCTTTCACTAATGATCAATGCAATGATGAGTTGAAACCTTGATATTGCTGTTAAAAATTAAATACTATTATTTCAATATTTTAAATCACGAAAAAATGTTAAAGATGGTCTGCTGATACATGAAAAATTAAGTATTTTTTCAGCCGACAGAATGGAATAAAAAGTACTTAGGTCTAACACCCTACTCATGAGACGGTTCAAATCCTTCAAGTCATAAGGAACAGCAATGGATAATATGAAAACATAACTTAAAAATTTTTTTGAACATAAGTTATAAAAACTTAGACGAATCAAAAAAGCCTAGCCCAATATTGCAGCTTAGCATAAAATTAGCAATAAAATATGGATCCTTGGAGATATGTAATTATCACGAACATTTTTATCTAAAAAAATAAAGTTTTGCGCATGAACATATTCAATGTCCAATAGTGCTAGTTTTAAAGCCGTGAAACTCATCAAAGAAGTTTGTTTGTGCTTGAAGACAACCAGAACACTATGCTCATTCGCCTGCTATATCTATCACAAATTTTCCCAAGAATATGATGAAGAATTCGATCACTCTGTAGTCTTATTTTAATCACTTCCGATCTTAAGATTATTTCAACTGTTTCGATATACATCGCATCAAAAATTCAGGAAGAACCAATCAGACTTCGTGATTTAATAAATTTATCTTTCAGGCAATAATATTTACTGATCCAAGATATATTAATCAAAGTGATGATCTACCAGAAATAGGAAAAACCTACGATAAAATTAAAGAAGGGGTTCTCAAATGTGAACTTATAGTTTCACATACACTTGGCTATAAATTCACATATGAACATCCTTATAAAGTAATGAGAATAATATATTTGTAGTATCTTATTCACTATTTAAATTTGATATATGATTGGGTAGATGTTCGAGCTTTTGATGCTTCAAAAATCGCTGCCATTGCCTCAATCCTTCTTTCAGACTCGGATTTTACAACAATATCCATCCGATATTCAGCGCCCGCTATAGCCACAATCATCATTTATGCATCCTTGCGTGTTTCAGGGCTTAAGATACCCTTTCTGAGAGACCCTATGGATCTTTGTTCAGTGCTGTGTCCTGGATTTCCCGAAGACCAGTTAATCACTGCCACATCAGAAATTCTCAGAACATACAGCCTTCAATTAGAAAAAATAAAAAATATCGAGAGCTGAAATTGACAACATTAAATCATCATGCCTTTATTATATTTTTATAAATATTTCATCTAAAATTTCACTTCAATTAAGCCTTATGATCAAACGAATGTCTTAATAAACATAAAACTCTAATAAATTTCTTTCCTGACTGTTCAGCCATTTTTTTATTTAACAAATTATGATTTAATGTACAATTTAAATTATTCAATGGGACATGATTTATTTTTTTGAATAAATTTATGATGGAAAATTTCTCAACAAAATTTAACAGCGATACCTCGCATAACGTACTTAATTCGTTCTGTGAGTAAGGTATTTATCCGAAACGATCTTTATGCCAAACATGCTTTTTAATAAAATAAAATAACTAGGAAATTAATTTGTATATGGACAAGAAAATTTAAAAATCGGTTTGGACCAGTTTTGTGTGTGGATATCGTTCGATCTCAAGAACAAAGGGTAATACATGACAAAAACGCACGCTTAAGAAAAATAGTGGAATCTGATTTAGTTCACTGTGCGAAAAATAGTTTGTAATGCGAGTTATCTATTAGAAAAAAAAATAGCGTTATGCGATGCGCACGTTATCCGAGGAGTACGTTATGCGAGGTATCACTGTACTTGCTTGTATATTAATTAAACAACTAAACTGACCGTAAGGATTAAAATTTGTCAATAATTTAAAAAAATTTATCGTTGCTTTCCATAGACCCTCGTTTATCCTGCAAAAAACTGTTTTTCTATGGCAAAAGTGTGACTCGGTCTTTTTATTTCTCCTCGTGCCTTTCCAGATTTTTAAAACTATACTTTTTTGTGCGATCAGACAAGAAATTGTTTGATCAGAACTGCATTCCTTTTGTATTCAATATTTTTATCTTATTTTTTGGCGTCTGATGACACTCCATTTGATCAATATTTCAAAATCTCTCTAATTCAACGGATATTCCGTTAATTGAACTGCAAAATAAATTTATGAATATAAATAGCCTATCATGTGATGCATTATCGTTGAATTCGTTCATTTAATTTGAAATATCAATAAATTATTGTTCAATCAGTCTTTCAGTGTAAAATATCCCATATTTCTTTGATGATTATTGCCAATCGATAAAGTTGATCAATGATTTTGTTGACTTCAAATTCTTTTACAATCATCTATAAATTTTAATTTATAATAGAAATAAGATAATTTTTTCCCTATTTTATTTTTTTTAAGGAAAATTAGCGAAGAAAATAATTAATTTGTTTAAAAATTAAAAAAACTGTCTAAAATAAGACAGGCTTGACTTTAATCATTGAAAAAATTCTTGCGCGAAACCATTTTTGGGTCACTCTGAACAATGTACAGTGATACCTTGCATAACGTACTCCTCAGATAACGTACGCTGCGCATAACGTACTTTTTTATGTGCTTATTGATAACTCCCATAAGGAACCTTGCTTCACACAACGAACTAAATCAGATTCAACTGTTTCGCTGAAGCGCTCGTATTTGTTATGAAATACGATTTATTTTTAAGATCGAACGATATCAACACAGAAAATTGCTCAAATCTAAGGGTTTTTTTTTGTCGACACACAAATTAATTTTTTTTTAATTTTATTTGAGTTCAAAGA
>JBBNEX010000643.1:0-18000 GCA_038021265.1 Cyprinella venusta | reverse complement strand
TATCAGTTCTAAAAACGTTAGGTACATGCTAGAGAGGGAAGCAGCTGAATTTAAACGTACTAAATGCATAAAAGACAGATAAATAAAACTATTAAGTTGCACCAGGATCAGGGAATATGATTTTTTGTTAAATTCTAGGTGGGAGCTTGCATAAATAAGATTGGGAAAAGCTACCATAGATTATTAAACAGCTGCTGGTAAGCGCTCACATGCACGTAAAAATTTAGATTTTAATCATATTTATTTGAAAATAACTTAATTTAGAGTAAACTCATTTTTTTGGGATGACGTCATAGTTTTTTTGATCACATTAAGTGATAATGATACTAAATATGGGTATTTTAATTCCCTTACACCGCTTAAAGCGAAAATTATAATTCCTTATACAACTTATTGTACATAGACTTACCTTTATAAATTTATTAAATGAAATAAATTTGATTTTCCAGATACTGCTAAAATTATATTGTTTACAAGATTAATTTAGTTTGTATTGTACATTGATACCTCTCATAATGTACTCAATTCGTTTTAGGAGTATGTTATTTATGCAAAGCGATCATTAATTGAAGCATGCCTTGTACTAAAATACAATAATAAAAAAATTGATTTGCATGTCGAGACAAAAACTAAAAACCTCGGTTTAAAGCAATTTTGTATGTTGATATCGTTTGATCTCAAGAAAAATGGTAATTCATAAAAAGCGTGCTCGCTTAAGCGAAATAGTGGAATCTTATTTAGTTCATTGTCGAAGCAAGGTTCATTATGCAAGGAGTACGTTATGCGATATATCACTGTATTTCATAGTTTATCAAATTTTTTTGAAAAATTTTAAGTTTCACTATTCAATAATCTTAAGCATGATCAAGGAATGCAAATAATCAGTTTAATTATTGAAAATGCTTTTAGATTTTAAGCGTGGACGCATCGAATTCTAGCGATTTTATCAAAATTTTCATACATGATAAAAAAATTCCCGCTTTTTTATAGATTCTAAATTCTATCTTGAATAATTTCAAAGAGAAAAAAATCCGTACGCCTAAGGTTAAAGCTAGAGTTTTTGTAAATATTTCTGTTATATTTTCATTATTATTGTTAGACAATTTGAAAACAGATTTTGCAAGATAATTCAACCAAATATTGAAAAAGTGCAACGAACTATGCAACAAGACTTCTTTATCAATATAAAATGATGTTTTAAATATTTATTCTGTGTTTTTAAATTAAATCGAAATGGATTATTGAAACGAGTTATGAGTAAAATGCAGCAGTTGACTGACTCATGGTATGTAAAGCTATTTTAATTAGTAAGGTTTAGTGGTCACCAGTAGATAATTGCATTGATATTCAGAAAAAATATAAATTTTATCCAGAAATCGTTGTCTTCGATATTATAAAAATTTAAATAAGTTTTTTTTCTTTCAAACGATTAGTCAAACTAACAAAGCTATTTCGTCTAAAAAAAATGCCTCAGATAATTGAAATTTGATTTAGCAGATTTAAAATGGCTGATTTAGTAGATAAAAAATAATTGATAAAAGTTATCTCGAAACAGCAGTGCTCGAATGCATTCTCGAGGACCTAGTGCTCACAAGCTAAGCGAGAGTTTTACATGGTGAAACATAGCCGAATTCAGATAATTCCAATGCCTGTCATCAACAGAGTCTAGGTATAGTTGATTCCTTAAGCTTGGTAAATGAAACTTTGAAACCGAATACAAGCAATAATTCGGATAGCACGATGGTATAGTCTGGAATATAGCTGAGTGAGCTAAATTTCCATGAATGATTTCTTAGCATGATTAAAAAAAGTAGTTTAATATTGATTTTATTCATGGAACGGATGCAAGACTTAAAAAAGAATAAACTGAAGGATAATTATCCTTTTTATATTATTTTTGAAAGGATTTAGTATATGAATATATTCCATGTATAAATTAAGATAGTAGAATACATCAATATTGATTTTTATGGAGTTTTTAAGGAATTTAAACAAATCTCTTATTGAAATTGTAATCCTTAAAATCAAACCTAATTTTGATGATCATTTAAGATCAATATACTTATAATAATGTGAGAAAACTATTCAATGTAAAATTATGGATAATTTTTTGTATTTTCAGGAATGAATTAAGATAATTTAATTCAGACATGATAATTTTCTACAAAGCTCATTGATTAGAAATAATTGATATCGTCAATTGATTTTTAAAAAAATTAATTAGAAAATTATTGTTACGCCATTTAAATAATATTTTGTCGAGAATATAATATAATTATCGCATAAAATGTAATTCTACCAAAGAATGGCGAATATTAAAAATTTTTGATCAAAACACAAAATTCAATAAAATTTTATTGTCAAAACCTTAATGATGTAAAACCAATGAAAAACTACATCTTTTTTATTTTATGTGGTTTTTAAGATTATAGCCATCATCAGAAAACAAAATTACAATTTTATATCCAACGATTAAAGTTTTCTTTTGGAAAATGGGATCGAATATTTTGTCTTAATTATTTTTTATGTACAGTGATACCTCGCATAACTTAATCCTCTGATAACGTGCACTGCATATAACGTAATTTTTTTTTGCTAATAAATTACTCGCATAACGAACATTGATTAGCACAATGAACAAAATCAGATTCCACGTTTTCGCTAAAACGCGCATGTTTGTCATGAATTACCATGTTTTCTTGATATCGAACAATATCAGTACACAAAATTGTTCCAAACCGAGTTTTTAATTTTTTATCTCAACGTAAAAATTAATTTTTTTGTTATTGTATTTTAGTACAATGCAAGCTTCGCATAACGATCGTTTTGCATAAATAACTTACTCCAAGAACAAATTAATTACTTTATGCGAGCTATCACTGTATTATGATTTCTTAATAATATAACTTAAATTTAAAAAGAATTAATATGACGTCCTGAAACTTATAAGTATACGTCTATCGATTAATATAAGAAAAATTGGAGCAAGACATTTTAATTGAAGTTAGTCAATTTTTCCGAATAAGAAAATATACTATTTGATTGGTAATAAAATAATATTTTTTAACATTATAATCTTGGCCTTATTTAATCGGTCCTATTCCTATAATACAATAGTTTATAAAAAAACGGTATTTTTATTTGTTGCCTTCGCTTGTTATATTTTTTTCTGCCAATTAAACTATTTTAAATAATTTTTGATTTCAACGATTTAGACAACCCTGTCATATTTTGTACTTTTAAGAGACACAATATTCAAAAAGTGAAAAATTTAAGAGAGCTAAAGGTTTGTTGTAATATTAGACAACAAAAAAATATTACAACTATGTAAATACGAAAATATTATTCGACTATAATAATCAATTACCCATTTTTGGATGTTTTGTTCGATGTTTAATATTATTAAATAAAAAAAACATATGAAGAGCTTGTAAAGCAATAATAGAATCTTCCTTCGATAAATCGTGAGGTCTCGGTTGAATGACGTAGCGAATTCACTTGATATAATCATATTTGAAGTTTTATTTGAAAAACTAAAGTGACCACGATGATTATAATTTGCTAATACTATTAGACATCTTAAATTCCTATAGCCATGGGTTGACGCTTATAGGCTATAGACCTGTTTTCAATTAAAAAAGTGAAGCTATATCTTTGTTTGTCTCCCTGTGCCTTTTCGAGCCTTTAAAACCAAACTATTTAGTATAATCATTTATAAAGAATAGATTGCCGATCACAAGTGTATCCGTTTAAAGAGAACGCCGCGAAAATTAAATTCGAATTTTTTGAATCGATATATAGCTGACAGGCAATATTATCAGCTGAATTAAAATTTCTGGGGGATTTAATTAGTCAATAAACATTTTTTTAAATCGTAGAGAATTTGGCGAAATGAAGATAAGCGATTAAATATGCGTAATTTCATTAATTAAATTTCAGCTTAAAACGAATTAATTTCTTAAATATCTACTACGAATTTCTGTGAATCATAAAGCGATACATAACTCGTTAAAAAATTATTTATCCTTTCAGAAGCATGAATAACATTTTTTATTCGATATTTTTTACATAATCAGCGGATTTATCTGATATAATTTATTCTTACCCGAAACTATTTAAATAAAGCTTGATTACAGTATAACTGTTGTGCGCGTTCTTAGAAAGCGCAAGCTATTTTCCTGCGCGTTCTTGAATTAAATGATTTTAAAATACATAAGAACCGGAAAATTATTTAAATCTTTATTAAAATTACTTTATATGTAGTTTTTCAATGAAAAATTAAAAAAAAGCTATTCAACTTTTATTAACAAATTTAATTTAAAAGGTGCCTATAGGCAACATTATAAAAGTCTTTGAATATAAATTTGTTGTCAGAAATATTTTATATTAATACCAGTACATTTTGTATAAATAAAATGCTTTATTTCACTAGTCGATATATCATGTTATGATTAAGGAAGAAAAGGTGGTTTAATAGTTGTGACCCTCCGTCAAAATACAATATAATTATTATGACCATGCAGGTAAAAAAACGCTTAAATATATGCTTTCTGTGTAGAATCACTCAAATCGACCAAAAAACTTATTTAACTGCTGTTAAAATAGAAATAAATTTGATGTTGGAAATTATGTGCTAATTATCTTCCATTTAGTCCTTGCAGTAAATCATTTACAGTCAAATTTTGTATCCGGTGTCATGAAATATTTTGCACCCCCTTAAAATTGCACCCCCACGCAAAATATCACAGTGAAATTTTGCACCCCTACCAAATTTCACAATGATAATTTGCACCCCTCTGAAATATTTGGTACCACCCTTGATTAACATGCCAATTTCAGCATATTTTATATTTTTTTATATTTTTATGAGAATAATTGACTGATTATTTATATATTTATTAAATGTGAAGACAATTGACAGTTCATAAATTATATATCTGGCTTCAATTGAGTTATAAGATTAATTTCCTGATATTAACCCTTAAAATTACAAACGAAAAAATTTTCAGAATATCAAAGCTTATTTTTATCTTTATGTCGGTTATTTAAAGGTGCACGATGAAACAATGTTTGCGTCACGCGCTAACGCAAATTCTTATTTTTTGTTCGAAACAAATATTTTTTTTATCTATAACATTTGCTGATTTATTTAGAATTATTTTTCAATATTAACTCATATAAAATGATCTTATCCCTTTTTTTTAAACATCTTACATCATGAGAAATGTATTGAAATACGTGATAACATAATGGAACAAATTGTAAAAAAATTCTGGCTAATTAGTATAATCATCTATTAATTATCCTTAATATTAACTTTTTAAATATTTATTTATGTTTCAGTATATTTTTATAAATTTAATTCATTAAAGTTAGCTTAAAAAGTATAAAATATAAAAATGAAAGGGAGAAACCATCTTTGATGATCAACGTGCTCTAATCTTCCAATTGCGATCCTCATGAGAATAACTGTTACGATACCAAAAATATTCAAATTAATATAAAATTGCAAAATTTAAGTACAATAACCTTCTATTAACGAGATAACACAAAATAATAATCATGTTTTCATTCTTCAATACTGATGAAACCCTGTTAAATCAGGTCTTATACCTTTCTAGCTTCATTTAACAATGTAAAAATATAAATTATTCAAATTTAAATAAAAATTTGTTAAAAATAACATTTTCTTTTATAAATTACTGATATAAATCAAAGGGTGCAAAAAAATTCAAGGGGGTACCAAATATCACAGTGATATTTTGCGTGGGGGTGCCAAATATGAGGGGGTGCCAAATTTCACGTGACACCGGATAAAATGAAAAATATATAAAATAGAATTCCGTTATAAAATGTGCCAAAAAATACTCCAAATCATTGAAATTTCAAGAAAGCGCAGCATATTACTAATACGAAGTTCGAATGACCAGTTGAACATTTCAGACCTAAAATAATGCATAAATTTAGAAATGAATGGTCGAGTTTGAACAAGCTCGGTAAAAAAGATGAAGTAAAGTAAAAATTACTAAATATTATAACTATCGACAAGTTTATTCAATATTTCGTCATCTTTGGGAATATTTTGCTCTGCTGATGATGATGGCTCAGGGTATTGTAAAGTAAAATTTTCGAAAATAGATTTGACAGAGTCGACCGCTTTCTGTAATGTGTTTTGTTCGCAAACTGGCTGTGTATTAGGAAAGTTGAAAAATTTGTCCCAGTCAATAGGTTCGCTGCTGCCTTTGGAAGCATAGTTATCTAATGCAGCTAAACCATACAATTGTGACTTGGGATAAAGGTTGACGTATTTTGGGGGCTTTGGTCTAGTTTCCTCATTCGTTCGATGACGACTATGATCCTGAACATCAGAACTTTTTTGTCGTCTAGATTTTTTTGATTTATAGTCATAAGTGTGTGGACTTTCTATAGGAAGTTTTTCACATTCACGCAGAGCTCGTCTTATCATATAAGACTCTAAAATTATAAAAAATTTCTGAACGGTTAATTGCAGAAACCGATTTAGGTGACTCATCTGGCTGTGTTGAAGATGCGATTACAGTTGGTTTGGGCTTATCACTTACATTATAATTGAAAGAAACTTTGCATGATGACTGTGGGATGATCGGTCTTTTTTATCGCGGGATTTATTTTTTGGTTTCTCTCTTGAATCTTTTACTTTTTTTGACTTGCTGGAACTATAAGGTGTTTAATATGTAATTTTACTATGATCGTTTTAACGATTCACGATCGCTACCAGATCTTTTACTTCTGTGTCTTCCCTGAGATCTGATTGTAAAGTTTATAAACTTCAAACTTGAGCCGCTCAGAGGAATTTTTAAATTTTTTGTTTTTGGGGACCGAAACGTTTGTGTGAGATCGTTTTCGACTTCTAAAATGTAAAAAATTATAAATTAGGTATATTTATTAAATAAGTATGCATAAAGTATATCATTTGATCCCCTCGACCGTAGACTATAATATGTTCTGCAAATCTGATTATAGAACGCTTTTTCAATTGCAAGTAAATCTCAAGGTAAAGGAGTTGAAAGTAGTTTTTACTAAAACCTTAAAAATATTTAAAATTTAATTAAATTCAAAAGAAATAATAGCAATTAAAGATGTAGGAATTAAGGAACATGTTATCTTTATGGTTTAAATTATATTCTAGCTGATTGAGAGGGAGTAATGACTGTAAATGTGCGGTAATTCATTAATTTATAAAGTAAATCTTAATCATAAAGAATTTTTCACGTTTTTACCCCACTATCTACTGTCTGATAAAACATTGATTGGGAGCCGGTGTGTCGTGGTTAAATTAATTGTTTTTGACATAGATTACTAAATCCCATGGAATGTTTTGATAAAAAAACTAAATAATTAAATTGAAAAAAGAAAAAAGGCTGCATAAAATGTGGTTTATCATTGTTTGATGTTAAATTTATCAAAAAGCAACTCTAGATTTTTAGTCAAAGAGCTATGTAATGAGTTTTTGTTGCTCAATTAACTGAATCACTATCTATTTTCATACCCTCCTTATCATGCTAGCTATGACTGAGAGTATTTCAACAAGGTTTCGAACTAAATAAAAAAAATTTTATTTAAAAACTTGTCAATCAATTTAATGTCTTTTTATCTCTGTTCTGAGTGCAATGTATTTCTAAAACATTTCGGTGTTTCGTAGGTGAATTTATAGGCTGTGGAGACTAATGGCAAATAGAAATGCTATATACGAGATAATTATTGTTTCTTGAAATTAAGAGACAATCTAAGACTCTTAAATCAGTTTAATGGCTTCATTAGTGGATAAAATTTATTTGATTTGAGCAACATGAAATCAAATCGAGAATTTACTGATTGCCATTATTGCAGGGTTCGACGTCAAATTTCATGACATAAAACAGTACGATAAATCAGTATAGTGCGAGTTCCTTGACTGAATTGAGAAAACAGAAGGTAAAATTAAATCGACAAACAATCTCAGACTGGAATATTGATTGTAAAACCCAACAGGATGGCCATATGACCATGCTTTCGATTTATTTGTAGATGAAAGTCCTGTTTAAAGATTAGTATCCGAAAATAATATAGATTTTTCAATATAGGAGAGAAAATAATATGGATAAGAACTAAGTTAATGGTATAAAAACAATTTGGAAAGAATTTAAACGTTAATTAAAAACACAATAATACGTTTTAGATCAACAAAAAGGGGGCGGTAAATCAGCATTTATGTAATTTTTATGTTTTTTTAAGAAAACCAAAAAGGAAAAGTATAGAAAATGGATAATTTAAAAAATTGGTAAAAACAACAAACAATAAGAGGAAATAATTTTTAAAAAAGGAATGCGTGGGCGGGGTTTGAAAAGCTATAAATTTTATTTCAGAATAAAATGCCTATATAGTCTTTTTATAGTTATAAATTGCGTTTCAAAAAGTTTTAAAGACTACCGTGAATCAAGTCTTTCAAATATTGATTTGTTTTTACGATTGTTCTTCAATTCATCATTAATTTTATCTAATTCATCAAACGGCATAATAACTTTCTAAAGAAGCAGGTTTAAAGAATGATCTGAGAATCAATAAGCAACAAATAAAACTTTTCGGCAGGAACCATTATTTAATAAAGATCACGATTTGAATCCAACAAGCAGTCGCATAACTAAAAATGTCCTGCCAACGAGATCGCGCACAAAGCTAATCTTTAAAAATCAGTTTCATCAATTTATTAAATGTAAATAAAATTGATCAAAATAATGATCACTATTTTACACGTAAAATATTGAGCAAAAGAAATCATCGCTTGCCTATATTTGACTCAGAAATGTATCATACCAACTTTCGGTACTTTTTGCCAAAAAAAGATTAGTATATCAAAAACATTACGAGTAAAAAGAATTTTAAAGTTTTCTTACATAAATTCCGATCAATTATTACTCAGATAAAATATAAAAACAAAATCCTTATTTACGTAAATTGTGGAATTAGAACAGTTTTCAACTGCTAATCATTGACTTTTCGATCATTACTATATCAAATTAAAGACTTAAAAAACACAAAGGGGCTTCTTTTTTTAATTTGTAAATCATGAAATTTTTTACGTATATTTATAATGTGTTGGGTAATGTTACATTTAGATCGATTTCGTCAGTATTTATGCTTGAGAAGGGCCAAATTGTTCAACTTGGCTAAATTTAAATAAATTATTTTAAAATTTATATATAATCAATTAGAGTAACCGCTAAGGCAGAGTGGCCGAGTGGTCTAAGGCGCCAGTTTAAGGCACTGGTCCGAAAGGGCGTGGGTTCGAATCCCATCTCTGTCACTTTTTTTAATATTTATTGTGATGGGTTTTTCAGGTTTTATAGATTATAATTAATAGAATAATATTTTTTCAACCATTAATATAGCTGGTAATTTAATTTAATAATAATAAGTATCATTTATTGCAATAATTTTTCCTAATTTTGGTTTTCGGCAAATTGCCAATATTAGTTGATTTCTTATGTTCAAAATAAAAATTTTTTTCCATCATAATCATCAAGCCAAATAAATATGAATGGTGTAGTCAGGTGCTAACGTTTTATTTAAATTACTGTCGATATTTATCGATTAAACATTTCACCAAAACTTTTTTGCTAAAAATTATATTTTATTCAACTAAATTAAGATTCATTGTTTTTTAAGTAATTTATCTGGTCACCTTTCCGATGAAGAACAATTTTCTCGGTCACATCAGTGAAATATTGCATTTTTTTAACAATATCTATAACACTGCCGTTTTTTAATTTTTATGAAAGATATTGCCCAAAATCATTATTTTTCAGCTGAAATATAAGTGAATTACTTTAACAGAAAAAAATATTCGGTATTTTTGATGCTTCGCTGAACGCCACATGAGTAAAATCTTCTAAAAATCAAATTCGGTAATTAAATTATTCCAAGAAAGTGTGTAATACAACGTAAGGCAGTTAAGCTTGATATTATCGATCGATCATAACTCACGTTCATACTTTTTTTTATTATCTATTAAAATTGTCTTTTAATAGCATCAACCTTACGATAGTCTACATATTGTAATTAGGGAGATGTTAAATTCTAACTGATAATAATGACGAAAATTAAAAAAATTTATTTGTCTCAAAAATGTTTGATATTAAGCTTCAAATTTAAATACATTTATGAATCCACCAGGAACCTCTATAAGTCACAATTAATGGTATTCCAGCATGTATTTAACAGAAAATTACAAATGCAATTCATGACCAAAACAAAATATGGCTGTTTATACGTATTATCATTCTCTCTGCATTAATGTCATTAATAAAGTAGAATTTCTTAACGTGCTCCAATATTACGAATTAAAAAAATCACGTCGTGTTTCAAGGCTCATAAAATCTTTTTTGCTGTGATGTCAGATTTTTAAAAACTTGGCTTGACTGCTTCCGACTAAAGTGCAGCTCAACTGCAATATCATAACAAAAAGCCAGGCACGATTTTTCGACTTATCTGAGCCTCTTTTCAATAATAAATGGAAGTAATTTGACAAATTATTTGTTTCACTGACGATCATAATATTTATGCAGGCCAGAAATCAACAAAAGTTTTGTAATGTAGAAAATAAAAGCAAGAAGAAACTTAAGAAAGTGAATAAAAACCCGTATTGATGAATATGATATTCCATATTTAAACCATTTATGCTCTAAAAGTATTAAAGTTGAAAAATCAATTAGCAATATTGCTTGTCAAGCTTATTTTATTGGACGTTTATGGAATCATAATCAATCGAAGCTTAAAAGTCTTTTCGTCTTTGATAGATGAAATTAGAACACTTAGACTAAGTACTAGTTTGAAAAAAAACTAATATTTCTAATTACGAGGATAACCACTTGTAAAAGACTAATGATTTAGCATGTACATTATAAATCCGCAGGTTGCCTTGGGGTTTTCGTCCCTTAAAATAAAACTGCCTTACTTAATTTATTTAATAAATATACTTAAAAGTTTGCTTTTACCCTCTATGTTTATTATTTTAACAACTCCTGCAAATTATAAAAGTGAAGATTCTTGATTAAGGTGCGCTGGCTGTCAGACACTGCAATAAAATTGAAACTCATCATATCCTTGCCCAAAGTAAGGGCATTCCCGTCTGGTATGCTATTATTCCCTATGATAATTTTTATGACTAAGATTTAATTTTTTTATACACGAGCTAAACATGCTCAAAAGATTCGTAAAGTAAAAAAAAAATTATTTTTGTCTTTTAATCCATCGCTTTGCCTCATACGAAGCTGTTAAAGTAAAAAAATAAGATAATACGACAGGCATCAATTAATTGTTACTGGAATACAATAATACTATTGAGTTGATTTTAATGTTAAAATTGTTCTATGTGCCACAATAAAACTAAAATCTAATTCGACTAAATTAAAATCTTTTATGCATTTTAAAATAATCAAAAACTATATTTTCATAAAATTTTTAATACAGTGATACCTCGCATAAAGTACTTAATTCGTTCTTGGAGTATGTTCTATATCCGAAACGATCGTTATGCGACGCATGCTTTGTACTAAAATACAACAGCAAAAAAATAATTTTGTATGTCGACACAAAATATTAAAACCTCAGTTTGGAGCCATTTTGTGTGTTGATATCGTTCGATCTCAAGAAAAAATGGTAATTCATGACAAACACCCGCGCTTAAGCGAAATACTGGAGTCTGATCTAGTTCATTGTGCGAAGCAAGGTTCGCTATTCGAATTATCTATTAGCAAAAAAAAATTACGTTATGCGCGCCGCACGTTATCCGAGGAGTATATTATGCGAGGTATCACTGTATTTTTTGCCTGATCATCTGTGGAAAAATTTGTGAGGGTTTTTGTATAAAAACATCGATCATCAATGACAAAATTACGAATTCGGGTAGCTCAATTGCAAAAAGGGTCCATTTTATGAGTCAGAAATACAAAAATCGATGTGATCGCTCTGGTTTAATCATTCGACGAGTCGATTTGGGTCAGCATTTTCGATGAAACTGAATTATGGGTTTTGAAGATAATTCTACTCAAAGACGTTAATGCTTTACACATTAAAGAGAGGCTTCTACAGCTAATACAGTGCGGATAATAAAATACCTGTAATGTTGATCAATCTTATAGTCCAGACCAAGTCGATCAATACAAATTAAAATAAATGAGTTCTTTAATTATTAAAAAATTAATTTTACACGCATTTGAACAATGAAAATTTTGCTAATTATTGCAGCAGTCTTTCGAAAATTACAACCAAATTTTATATCGTAAAAAATATAAGTAAAGACAAGGGTCATCAGCCCATTTTTGTATCTGTGACATTTTTAAAAATTGCCGCCAAAAAATCAGGTGTGTGCCAACAAGGTAAGAAAAGTTCTGAATGCTGAGGGGAAGGTAGCGGGACGGGTTGGATTTATAAATCATAGCAACAAATTTATATTTTTCCTATCAACATATCAAGTTTTACGATAATTTAAATTATAATTTTACAAAAATAATTTTTTTCATGCTTTAGCCACATAAGACATAACCAATTATTCATAATCCTATTTTTCTTTACTGGGCCACCTAAAAATTATGCACGCGATATTCGGTGACACGCCTGCCTGTGGATTCCCGACCCCTGAGGTTGAAGTTTCATTTCTATTTTTCTGTGATTCTTGCATCCTTGATTATTTTGGCTGCAAAAAATATAAATTAAATAAAAAATGAATGAATTTGGGCCAAAAAAAATGAATGATAAGCCAAATGATGTCTTTGATTGCGAAAAATTGGTCGGGTTGACCTTAAAATCACAAAATTCATCGCATAATTAATTTTTATAATTTAAATAAGAACACGAATTTCATTTAAAGATTAATCTACCATTACAATTCATCATAAATTCATCGAGGAACGACAATTATTGTAAAATGTAAAAAGGAGGCATAGTTTTTTATTTTTGATACCAAAACAGACGTGAAGTTGGCTCTTACCTACATGTTGCTAAGTTACGCATAAAAGATCAAAAATATTAGAAAAACTGGCATCAAAACAGATATGATTCATTGTTAAGATTATAAAAATTTATTATTTCTAACACAGAGCTGCTAATTACTGATCTGAACACAAAATTAACGCCGCGTGACCACATAAAAAGCGGAGCCACTCTAATAAGACACATGATAACTGTTATCCGCGCTGATTAATGATATGATAATTTTATTTTTGATAAAGAGGGCTTAAATAATAAATTTAATTAAAAAAGTAATTAAAGTTCAGTCAAACTATGATTTTATAAAACGAGTCTCTTGTTAGCAATTAAGTGTTTTGGTAATTATGTGATAATTTTTCCAGAAAAAATTACTTACATGGCGTCGTTTATGCATTTTAGATATGCTGATTCAAATATATTGACTTTTTGAAAACAAATTAAAATATAATTTTTTACTTGAATATCGTAAACTGTCGAGAATAAAGTCGTTAAATGTTACCAATTAACAAACGTTTTATAGTCGATCGGATATTTTGGTGTATCACATTTGGGTTTTTCGTGACACTGGTGTCATCCTTGGTATTCCCAAATTGGTATGTCTATAAATTCGATCATTGGAACACACGTGAGGGCCTATTTTCTGTGTGCACGACATTTTGCTCTGATAACTCTGATAGTACATGTAGGTGCTTTTTCATTATTATTTTTTAACTTGTTAATTTATTTAGTATTGTGGATGAACATATCGCATCTTTCAATCTTGATTGTACTGCTGCTATTAGCCACCTTGCTATTGTGGATCGTTGGCTGGCATGTAACTACAATTCATCCATACGTTTCTTCATTCATATTACTGGACTGTATTTCATTCAGTCTAATTTCAGTTTCCATCTCTGTTAGTCTTTCTTCACTCATAGTGTATCGATTCCTTAAAAGTAGAGGTATCCTTATACCATTATTTTAGAAAATATTGGCAAGTTATTCCAACCTTCGCACATGACAATGTCAGCAGCGCTTAAAAATGTGCAGTTTGGCTTGTTTTCATATGTGATATTATGTCTAACGCCATTTCTTGCCATTCTTTTTGCCTTTGAATCTTTCGCCTTCTTGAAGTCCAAGATCTCTGCAATATTGTCATGAAATTATACAATTATTGTTTTATCTCTTAATTATTAATTCTAATATATAAATTCAGCGTCTTCTTTATATAGGCTAAGTTTATCAACCATTTAAAACTCCTTAAACGTAGCCATTTGTGTGTAGATTCAGTCATTTTGTTCACGCGTCATTATGACACATAAAAAGTATAATTTCATCTTTTATTGCTGAGCGAGGCATCTTTGCAGATTTGTAATGTTACTTGACACAGAAAGAATGC
This sequence comes from Cyprinella venusta, assembly GCA_038021265.1. Taxonomy (NCBI): domain Eukaryota; kingdom Metazoa; phylum Chordata; class Actinopteri; order Cypriniformes; family Leuciscidae; genus Cyprinella; species Cyprinella venusta. The sequence continues at coordinate 3,617 of JBBNEX010000643.1, read as the reverse complement.
AAAAAAGAGCTTATACTCAAAATGTAATAACCTCATACATTTTTTGATTGTTAAAATCTTTTTTGATCCTCCACAATACATATGTTACAGTAGACATTATTATACTCAGCTCAAAAAATTTTTATCCTAAATCTTATAAACATAATCGTCCATTCGTTAGGGGATTGCATTAGTTTCCATAAACTGAATTCTGATTTACGTATCTGTGAAGTTAGGCATACGTGTCAAACATATAGGCCCGTAATCCCACATACTTATCCGGAGGGTGGGGCTGTATACTTTCAATTATAAAATTTTTAATATCTTACTCCCAGAAACCTTAACCATAAAAAAAATCTAATTAATAAATAAGAATCATAGTCCATAAATTTTACATCCTTCTGACAAATCGTTTTTATTGAGTATCAAAACTGATAATCTTATTGAGCTATCTTCTTCTAGATGAGTATGTATAGTATATGAGTAACCGTCAAATAGTCTCGGAACTACTATAAGATTTATTTTTTCAATGATTGTAAAATAGTAATGGATTTACGCCTCAGCTAATCATCTGCAGAGAATTAAACCATGTTGGTGTTTTCCTTTTAATATTAGATTGAAAATGCTCTTGAACCTGCTAAACTCTAAGTTATGGTTCCCTCACAGGAGGACTCCTGTCAGATATTTACCATCGATAGGGATTTGCCTACATTAAACCGCAGTCTCTTTTTTTAGTACGATGAGAAACCACATGTTTAATCCTTATGATTTCGCCTGCAGATTATAACTTTGCCGGTCGTCCGGGGTGTTAGCCATATAATTTAAAACCATTTTAGTAAAAGATATGAAATATGTATATCCTTGTTTACTGTCAGAACCTATTTTTTTATAATAAAGATTATAAATGACGACCGATAATTTAAGAGCCTGACTGTCAGGCAGTGTCATTAGGCTATAAATCATCCTATCCTAGCTTGAAGAAAGAGTTACCCTACCCAGTTCGCTTTGGTTCTCGGAGGAACTTTGTTGGACCAAGAGATTTTTATATAAGAACCGTAGATATTGGAAGTAGATTTAAAAATGCAAAAAAATTTAGTTTTGACTCTTGACCCATCGCTTCGCCTCCTACAAAGGCTACCGCACTGGCTTCATATATTGTTTTTTTTAATTTTTTGTGGGTGAAACTTAAAGAGTTTAAAGGGTGAATCAAAAGGAAAAATAAAATACATGTCCAGTTGATGTTTTTGTCATGTTTTCCTATTTCGCCGCTACCGCAAAATTAAGGGAAAATTTTGGCACTGCTAGTGTATCGAATCAAAAAATGGGTTAAAGTAGCAGTCAATAATGAATTTTATCTGTGTATGTACCATAAAATTAGCGCCATTGTAATTGTAATAAAAATTTTGAGTTAAACACATTAAAATATTATAATTGATTGAATCTGCTAATAATTTATATGAACATATGAAAAATTAAGTCAGTAAATTGTGCTCAGTTGGCTTATTTTGACATTAGAAGTATCAAATAATCTATTTTTGCCAGAATTTATAACTAAAATATGCCAGCTTTAATGCAAAAATTATCAGAGCATAAATTTATCGTCCTAATTGGGGTTTTAGCAAAGAATGCAGCTAAAAAATTCACAAAAGTTTGATCAAGCGTACAATATTAACCTATCATTTCTTTCAGTTTATGTCATTGGTCAGAAATCACAGGCACGTGTGCCACTCTATCGCACACGGGATATTTTAAACCGACAACGAAAATTGAAACGCGAAGAATAAAAATTTTGTATACTTATATGTGACTTTTACGTAAACATATTAAAATCTCATGTATTATTTTCCCATTTTCTTGTAATTTGAAGCGTTTTCTAAACAATTTAATTAGTTTTTAACCTATTAGTAATAATTAGAAGAAATTTAAGTAGCTTAATTTTACAAATAAATCCACTTTCTCAACCACCCCCACTCTTCACCTCTAAACTAAATGCGTTTTGTTTATGATGGCAGGATCCTGATTATTTCAGTTAATTTTGCTTAATATGGCACACTTGCACGAAGAGGTTGCCTTCCGCTTGCTTACGTTTTAATTGGATTGAGTAATACCTCATAACGTGACTGTGGATAATTTTTATTAAAAAAAGAAAAAGGAAAATTTAAAAAAAAATAATAAAAAATTCAGATTCATATTTTTTTCTTAATATAAATGAGTATATTCGATAACGTGAGCTTATACCCTTTTTTCCATTTTACCGTATACATCACGGTTATAAGATACATTTAATGTAATTTTCAATCGTATCCCCTCTTCATGCACGCACTTAAATTTTAAGGAAGTTTTTAACTAAATCTATCTTGACAACAAAGAATTCAGATGCTCGAAGAATTATTGTAAAACCAGTTTTCGAATGTGGGATGTCGCGAATAACAGTTTGTCGAGCCTTAAGACTCTGCCATTCAACGGTATAAAAATTACAGCAAAAGTAAATTATTATAATCAAACATGAGCTGGAAAAAGAGGTGGTGCCAGGATAAATGGTATAACGGGAAAAGTTTATTCACGGTCTTTTGAGCAATAATTACACGAAAAAAGTGCAGTCACACACGTTTTTATTTTTAAATTTTCGCTTGAAAAAAAGTGGATGTGAAGGAATGACGCGGTTTATGCATTTGATTAACACAATAAATACTATTTGATCAAAAAAAAGCAAAATAATTCTATAGTTATATTTATTTTTGGTGTCTGAAATACGTTCAAAAGGTTTGGACATGTTATCTTTATGCTAACGAGTATCTACGAGGTAAAGATTTTTAATTTTTTCAAAAATTACATAAATTATACGAATAATAAAAATTTATTTTAAAAAAATGTTTATAAACTGTTATTTATTTAGTGTTGAACCAGTGATTTTGTTGTGGTTGTAAAACGAAAATAGATTGCGCTCATACTTTTTTTAAATTAATCGAATTAAATATTAATTTTTATTGAGAATCTAAAGATGTGATAAAAATTTCTATTTTTCCATACAAAAATTTATTTTTACATTCAGTATAGGAAAATTATTTAACAGCTGGCACATAAATAGGCTCTGATCTTCTGTTAACTTATCAACTATTCGTTAAACTCGCCAAAAAATAATAATCCCTTTGTAATGATTTCCGGTATCATATTAAGTGCATCGATTAAAAAACTTTATTTTCTTAAAATTTCCAGAGTTTTTATCATAAATAACGCATTCTTACTGGAACAATGGGCTATCCATTTATTAATGAGCATGATTAAAAATGAATGCCAGTTACGGAACGAGAATTCTATTAATTAAGATTTCGTCTAAAAATCCACAGAGCGAGATTTCAAAATTTTTGTACTCGTAACGCATCAAATTCGCAAATGTAACAAATCATGAAATACACAAGTAAAATTAATTAAAAAAGTAAACAAAATCGTGAAATGATAGGTAAAAATGCTTTTTAAATTGAGCTATATCATATAAATTCATCATTTATCTTGTACCTCAAAACTTTTGGCCTTTTTAAGATTTAAATAAACATTTCATAAAAATTTTAAGTAAGAGTCAATACAACGAAGACATAAAATAAACTTTTCTTCAGATAAAGCTGTAAAATGGTTAGTGA
>JBBNEX010000640.1:0-18428 GCA_038021265.1 Cyprinella venusta | reverse complement strand
TCTTTAAAAACTTAATTAATTAAAAGATGATTTTATTATATATTTTTATGCTATATTCCCTGTTACAGAACTAATTAATTATTTTTAAGCGCATTTTAGCAAAAAACTGGCTTTGCATAACGATCGTTTCGCATAAAGAACTTACTCCTAGAACGAATTAAGTACAATTACCGAGGTTTAACTGTATTCTGTTTCGCGTACATTTTAAAATACGCGTGGTACGCGGCTAAGCGTTTTCGTTTAGATTAATTGCAAGATACGTAAATACAGGCTTATCGCAAATCATATCCGAATTATTCTCGAATATATAAGAATTATTCTTGAATATTTCCGAATTATCGTTTAATACATCCGAATTTTTCGAGAAAGTTTAAAAATCCGTCAAAAGATAAATTATAATAATTCAAAAGAATAAAAATAGTATTTAAAAATGCACAAAGATTAACTGCTTGTTCATAAATGACGAATTCTAAATATTTTCTGATATTTTTACATCATAATGAAACCTCTGGCCATTAATTTAACGACAAATTTTTACAAGAATGTGTGGATAGAAAATTTTTTCAGCATAATTGAATGCTCAGGTTGGATAATGTTAGTTTTTCGCACACAAATCACTTTAAAAAAATTTTTTATTGCCATAATATTTGCTATAAATTAATACCTGCCTTAAGCCCTTAATTAAATCCTATTAAATATGTGTTTTGGAATATCAGAAATCGATATAATAAACTTAGATCATTTGCAACAATATGCGTACAGCCTTAAAGAAACATAAAATAAGTTGTTACAATTATTTATAAGGTAATAAAAGTCAAGAAATTTAATTATAATTCACCAAAATGGAAAAATATATGAACCAGGTTTGTCAGGGTAATTAATTTAAGTTTCGTTAATTTCAAATACTATTTTAATTATCTTAATCATTATATTTTATGTTTTTAACGATTTTTTTATCTTTCATAAAAATTCCGATATATTAAACAATACTTCGGATATATTAGAGAATAATTCGGATATAATCGGCGATAACCCTGTAAATTATTTCAACCATCAATATCCATACTTAAAAATAAAAATCAAAAGTATTTTCGCGTTTTACTTCCCTATTTTGCTCTAAAAATTCATTGGTTTTTAAAATAGTTCACTTTGTGATATTAATTAGCAATTCACCAAATGTTTGTGTGAGATTCGATTGTATATAATTTATATGTTGATTAATACTTTGTACCAAATCTATTCAAATAATTCAAATTAGATTTAGTTAAGTGTTTGAGATTAAAAAATTAATACAATAAATCACATTAGACGATAATTTTTAAAATTAAACGCTTTCTTTTCGAAATTGATAAAAATGGTAAGAAAAGTACAAAAAAACCATTTTAATTACTATCTATAAAGAACTAAAAGGCTCTTCATTAAACATTATGGTTTTTATTCGCAACACTAATTAAATTTTAAGATCTAAAATTCATCATAACTTTCTTTAAATGACTTTTCTGCGTAAAAATACTTATTTTCAAAAATATTTTTTTTAAATGACAGATCGGTAATGCTGGACGTAAGCACCATTTTCATACATTTTTTATGTCTATTCCGCTATTTTAAAGGTAAATTCCAACATTTTACTGATCCAATCCTGCGTTTTATAAAAATCAATTCAAAAAAATAATTTTTAAAAAATATGGAATTAGATATTTGCCTAGAAATTCAATGAATATATGGCAGAGTAGCTGCTCAAATTTTTAACTTTTGGAAAAAAAAGAGCCTTACAACCATTCATAATCTTGTTCAGCAATTTTATCATGAACCGATTTATAATGTCAAAAAGATGAACTGCTTCGTTCCTCAATTCAGATCGTACAGAATTCTTTATTTTTGAGAATGAATTATATACGGGATTCAGCATATACGAGTTTAGAGACAATAATTTGAACGACATATAAATGAATTTGTTATTTCTTTTATGTTCGTAAATCTATGTACTCGTTCTTTACACACTATTAGACAGCAGTTAGAAATCTGTTATTGATCTCAAACGAAAGTGCAAAGTTCAATTAAAAATTGTTAAAAAATTTAACGATTTAAGGTCAAATTGCAAATTATCTTATCAGATATGACACCGGTTGAGAAATAGAAAAAATTGTGAGATTGAACACCCCCTTAAGTTAATATTACGACATAACATCGTGTTTCTCTTTTTGAACAAGATTTAGATCTAGTGAGATGCAGATTTAAACCTGATTCGTCAATAAAACAACCGAAGAACAACTGAGGGAATAATTATTGTTGAACCACTGACTATAAGTTTTTTGGATTTCAATGTAATTTGTTTTGTTTACTCTTTCAATTCTTAAATTTCTTTGTTTAAGAGTGATTCCTAATAAATTTAACGCTTTATTGTTCGGATGGATGGAAATTGAAAAATCTGGATGGATTTGTAAAATATTTGATTTTATTTCTGCCAATTAGAGCGATGGAATGGAAGAAATAATATTTTCTATTCTGTTAGGACAACAGATGTTAGTTTAGACGGAACAATACCGCCATATTCTTACGAATCACTTTTTCCGGAATCATTAAATTCTTTAATAATATTTTTTCCTGGCTAAAATTTGTTTTTAGTATTTTTGATGCATTTTTTTCTTGTTGTGGAATTTTCTTTGACCATATTTATTAAAATCGCTCGCAATTCGTTTTATATATTGTTATGCATCAAATTTCTAAATAAAATTTATGTTGAACCACGAATTATTAATTTATCTTTGATATTTCATTTATAAAGAAATTTTAAATTGTCGCAATTGATCGAAAAATATCGGAAATGGTGCAAAAATGTATATAATTTCGACGCAGCTTTCTAATTTAGCAGTAATTTAATTAATATGATTAATTCACTTATCCATGCTTTTTGTACTTCTCATAGTTGTTGAATGTTGAATATTATTGTAATGGAGGACCAACTTCTAATTCCGCCAATCGATTTCGCCAGTGCGCGAATTTTGGCCGTCATTTGTAAAACGATAATATTAAAACAATTTTTAATTTAATTTTTGTTCCTGTAGAATTTACAATGATATCTAGTAGAAAAAGCATAAAATGTAAAATTTTTCATCTACATAGATCTATACATATGTAAGTGAGAAGAAAACTAATTGATAAACAAAGCAGGAAAAAACAATAAATATTATTATATTTTTAAAGTAACGATTCTTAACAGTATTTTTCGACATGAAAAGGCTTGTTTATTCAACAGATTTATTTGTGCCAGAATATCTCAGAGTTTCATATTTTACTCTCATAATTATAAACATATGATAAAAATTTTTATAGATAGGACCGCTTAACGTGATTTAAATAGTCTTGATAGATAAATATTTACCAAAAAGTTTTTTATGAATATTCATGCTGCCATGAGCTTTGACACAAAGTGACACAGAATTTTATTCAAATTCATCGAATAAATATGACCAAATATTATTTTACTCCAATTAAAATGTATAAATATTGGAATTAAAGCTTAAACTACAGAATTGTTAGAAAAAAGAGGATAAATCTCAAAGCTAATCTTAAATCCTCGGGTTTATAATTAAAACCAATTTAGGAATCAATCTTTCCTATGGTGATATTACTTTATCATTTTACAAGAAGTTAAATATCTGACTTTAAGTTAAGATTCTATTTCAGCAAACATTCATTTGAAAAGATTAAAAATCGTTGTAGTGTAAAAGATATTCTAACAATGATTTTTGGTCTCTTAAATAAAAATAATGCGCATATGTTGTCGATCAGTATTGTTTAATCGGCAATATAACTCACAATAAAATTCCCCATAAACATCAATTTTAATGTTCATCTTGATCAAAATAAAAAAAAGGGGAGGATTGCGTTACAACTCGCCTAGTCACAACTCGCCGAATCATAACTTGCCGAATCATAACTCGCCGAGTAAAATTTTACTCTAATTGACTTCTTAACATTTTATTATATATTTATATATATTTAAAATAATTATTATTTTTATAAATATTAATCAATGGAAAATTTTATGTATTTTTATTCACGCAACCTCTCTTTTCTGAAAAATGCTATTTCTGAAAACTCAAAGAGGTAAAGATCAAATTTATCACGATGGATTTTATTACAATAAAGATTATATTGCTTTAATGAACATAAGTTGGAGATGTGTGATGCGGGGATGCCCTGGAAGAATAATCACAAAACTAGAATATCAAAATCAGCCAAACGATCCAACCTTACGGAACCCTCATAACCATGGTTTCTCTCCTGAATCTCTTTTAGCGAAAAAGATTCGCAGCAATATTAAAGCTATTGCTCCCGTTACACCAATTCTATTAGAACTAATCCGGGAGAACGTAGCACAAGCAACTCCGGAAGCAATTGCTCATTTTGGGTCCAAACATGCTGTTAGAATGGAAATTTATCGTGCACGAGCCAAATCGAATTCTTTTTTTCGAATGCCAACATCGGCTGCTAAAATAGTAATACTCGAACAATTGCGGGTTACTTTAAAAAATCAAAACTTTTTACTTCACGAATCAACTGTATCACGTAATAATAGGATTTTAATCTTCGGAACTCGGGAAAATATAAACCGATTGTCCGGCTGTTCTATATGGCTTTGCGATGGAACCTTCAAAGTGTCACCTGGTCAATTTTATTAACTTTACACGATTCACGGTTTCGTAGAAGGATATTCAATTCCTCTTTTATATATTCTATTAGAAAGAAAAGACGAATTAACCTATCTGGAAATGTGGCGAGCTATTATTGAGATGTAGCCAGATTTAAGTCCAACAAAAATTATGTTTGATTTGAAAAAGCGGCCAAAAATGCAGCCCGTGATTATTTTTCTCAAGCATCAATTTTAGGCTGAAATTTCATTTGAGCCAGAGTGTTTGGCGAAAAATAAATGAAATCGGATTAAAAGAGCGCTATGTCAACGATTCAAACATAAGAAAATGCTGCAAAATGTAAATGGCGCTGAGTTTTGTTTCAGAATCTAACGTTGTCTCTGCATTTGTATCTCTATAGGAGTCAAATTACTATGACTCAGACCTGGATGAGTTATTTGACTATTTCCAGGATACTTACGTCGGTACTCTAAGAGCTGGAGGTTGCCGAAACGGAAAATTTCCGATTGATACATGGAACGTGTACCGCACAACATTAGAAGGGGAATCGCGTACAACTAATTCGGTAGAAGGATGGCACCTATCCTTTTCTCAGTCCGTAGGTGCATCTCACCAAAATATTTTTAAATTTATAAAAATGCCTGCAAAAAGAACAGCAGCTACAAGAACAAAATCTTGAGTTTATTCGAAATGGCGAAGTTCCAACATATGTCAAAAGTAAAAAACTTATCGAAAAAGAAACTAGAGTAAGTAGAATAGTTCAAAACTTCGAAAATCGGACTATCTTAGAATATCTGGATGGAATATCCGATAATTTAGATATTAATTTTGATTAAAAAATTCTAATAACAATTAAAAAAATTTATTTGGTTAAAAAATTAATGTATTTATTTAAATAATTTTATAAAAAAATTTTCGGCGAGTTGTGCATTAGCGAAAGGGGAATAATATTTTGAATTGTAATTAAAGATAAAAATGAAGACAAATCCCGAATTTTAAAATGGTTTAAAATGTGTTCAATAATAAAAACATAACATGATTTCCTATTCCCTTTATTTATATTAAATTCGTCGACTTATAGGTTTTAAATTATTAAAATTATTGAACGAACCATATTTTATTGACTAACACATTTTGTCGGTGAATAATTGTCGGCTATCAAATAAAAATCGTTTTAACACACATAAACAATCTTAGCAAACTGTTTTTATTAAATTATATCTAATTTCAGTCTTAAAAAATATTTTGATATCGTATAAAAACCGAGACAAGTTTTTTCAAGAGAGTTAAATTTATATTTTTGACAAATTTTGCTTAGATTTAACCGTCAAATTCTCAAGTTTTGAGCGAAAATTGTCGTGTAAAAGCAGATTACAAAGAAACATTCAATAAAACTTGATCAAAAATATAAACACATATTCACTTGACATTTTTGTGTAAAAAAACGAGGTGGAAAAGCGGATTTCAGTCATGAAAGAGCATTCAAAAAATACCTTCGAAAATCTAATCGTTCATATTCTCACGTTCTTTATTCATTTTAAACTGCTGTTGAATGGCAAATCCTAAAAAATACCTCTAGGAAATTAATTAAGACAACGATAAATCAAATTTGGCTACCATGGCATCTGCATAGCACGTTGAAGATCTTTACATTCCTTAAAATTATGAAATGTATTTTTCATCTGAAAATCATTTGGAACGTTTTCTTCTTTTTAATTTAATCAACTATAAATGTAGAATATTGATATTTGGTAGAGAATTGATATCTAGTTGGTTCACAAACGTAAATCATATCCATGTGAATGGCAAATTTAGTTTGGTTTTATCTTTATTTAGCCAAGTATTTGTTATTTTCGGAAGACGGGGAACATTTTTAATTCCTCTTTTATATTTCTTGCTTCAAAAAAAATTAGGATCAGCTTACATAATGATGCTAAACGCAATCCAATCCCTGTTTCTGTCACTTAATCCAGCAAGTATTAGCTGTGACTTTGAAAGGGCATTGTTCAATTAAATAATAAATTTTTTCCCAACTCGGGTATACATGGATGTATTTTTTATCTATCAAAAATTTAAAAAAAAACTCTAGCATCTTATCACCTCATCCAAATATACAATAATGATGCAGATTTTGCATTCAATGCAAAAATGATTGCATCTTTGGCTTTTTAGCCGATAAACGATCTAAATCAACTCTTCGATGCATTATGCGGGTAAAGCGTTCCCGAATTTATTCCTATCTTAGATTGATTTATAGATAACTACCTAGGAAGACTAAACGTTCATGGATCAAAACGATCTTCGCTTTTTCCTGTTGATATAGGATCAGTGTACGCCAGAACATTATCCTAACAGAACAGAACAAATAAATAAGCCGAAGCTACCCAGAGATGTCTAAAAACTTAATTTTTTGCCATCATACATCTATTTAAAATTTGTAAATGGTTTGAAAAATGGCCAGAAAACTAGTGATGAGCTTTATGTTGAATGCGTTCGAAGTAATATATCAGCAAAAAAACGAACAAAATATCGCATTTTAGATAAAAGAATCATGTAATTGATCTGACTTAGTACCAACGAAATATTATTAAATATTTTAGAGGCATAGCATATAATTTTTTTTACTTTGATAAAGTCTTTTACTGGTTAAAATGATGCATTCATTGTATAATAGACTTTGCTTTTTATGGTGACTAATCCTTTCAAATCTAATTAAAAAACTTTTATCCAGTATTATTTGGTAATCTGTACTTTTTATAGTATTTCAAACAAAAATAATCTGTATATAAAATTTTTTTTAAACCGCCCAAATGTCCTGCTTCTGATTTTGCTGAAATTTATATGGGCAATATTTGTGCTCGCCGTACTCTCAAATACGTAACAGAAAATCCTAGAGTTAAGAATAAAAAAAATTATTCAATAAGTGAATCTGACTTTATCAATGACAGAAAAACAAACTTTACTTATAAAACCAGCAATTAGATAATTTACCGAATTAATTCGTTTTAAATCTTTGTCACGTTTTTTCCTATGAAATTTCGTGGTATTCTACCAAAATCTTAAAGATTAAATGTTATTTTTGTATGAAAATTATCTTCCATGATGTTGATCGCTTTCTGAGCAACTTTAGAGATATCAGCATACTATGTTAACATTATAATCCTTATTAGGCAATTGAAATTACATCTCATAAAATTAAAAGTTTTAAATAAATTATGAATCCCTAATGAGATCTTAAAAATCTCAGGGTGGTTAAATTGCACCAAATTTGAATATATTTCGCAATAATAATTTTTAGTAGTTGAATCTCAGATTTAGAATTTCCTCAGCTTGCTTTTTTTTAATTAAAGCAACTGTAATATACTGATATTTTGAGCTTATACTAGTTGATAAAACCCTGATAACATTTAGTAGTATCATTCATGGTTTAGTTCTACATGGGCTTTGTTACACTGGCAACAAAGTCCTAATGATAAGGGGCGAAATAAAATAAATACACGACAGATAGTCGGACATTCCAGCAATTCAAAAACATAGAAGAGGAATGGTCATAACCTAACGAGATTTGAGCTTGATCAAAGGGTCAAAGACTTTCTAGGAGTCGACTAATCTTCAAAAATGATGAGAAGAGATTTATTGCTAATGAATATTGAAACTGAGCACTTCTCGGATATCATCGATCATTTCGATGGCAAAAAGATTTGGGAAATGCGATACAGGGATGTCAACGAATTTATGAAAAATTAATTCTTAAAAAAAATCAACCTTATTTACCAGAGGTACTTATTCAAAAAATAGCATAAAAACCAAATGAAGATGTTAGAAATTTTCTCAGCAGGTTGCAAACGGTTTAAAATAAATGTAGCTTTGCGGTTTCGTTTCAAGAACATGTCCTCGTACCGATTTGTAATCGGGTGGATGGACATGAATTTTTAAGATAGATATTATGGCGATTCCCTTCGACAGACCAGCCCTCGCTGCTGTCGTTAAGACTGAAAAAAGATTTGAAGAATCCAAAGAAAACATATAGAAATACAAATGACTTAAGGGACAAACTAAAGATTGGAAAATGTGCAAAACCTGTGGTAGAAAACACCGAAACTGTAATTAATCGGAAAATAAGTAATGACACCCCTTCAACTAAACATACAAGAATGAATAGCGATATGAGAGGTGTGGAACAAAAAAAAAATGCCCTAACCATTGAGTATCAAAGAATGTGTCTTTAAAGACATGATCAGTCTGGGGAAAGACGTGTTTTGAAAGCATAATGCTGAGACATATTGGATAAATGTGCGTTAAAATAGGACGAACCTTGATCAATAAGAATTTAACCACTATTGATAATCTAAACAACGACTTTTTTTTCGGATTATGTTGTTCGATACGCTTATAAACCTAATAAATCATATCTATTCATCGACGAGCGAGGTTATAAAATCCATGTTGTAATAAACTGGTTGGAAACCAACGTGAATCTTTGCCTTGGAGCAACAGTCTTTTGTACAGTTAAATAAATCTAAATTAACATAGGCAAACCAGATTTAGAACCATGTTATGCCAATTTTAGAGGGTAGACGAACAATTACATTAAAACAAAGTTGAAATAAAATGTGAAAAAAGAAGAAAAAAAATTTAATTTATAATAATTGAACGAGAAGATGCTATCATTTTAGGTATACACTGGATAAAATCATTTGGCATCAGACTGCAAATAAATTAAATCCAGAAAGAATATAAAATGGATAGCCAAGAGAAAATGGATTAGATACTGACTGGGTACAGTAATTGTGTAGACCAAAAAAGTTGGTCTATTAGTACATTACACAAACATAGAAATCCAAAGCAACTCGCGAACGATTCCGCTGAAAACACAAACTATTCCGTATTCAATTCAGCAAAAATTTGAAATCTGACTTCGCTGCTTACAACAAGAAGGCTTCTATGACCAATCGAGAACATCTCAGAAAAATTAAACGGACTACCCGAATGGTCGTTATAGAGAAAAGCAGGGTGAAAATTAGGTGATGCAGTCCCTTAAAATGTACTTTGAAAAAATATATTGATGCTCAGCCATACCACTTTCTATCATTGACTAATATTGTGGAAAAAAATTAAAGGAGGAGAAAAATACACTTACGTTGACTAAAAAGATGTCTACCTACAGCTTTGCCACAACAAAAAATTTTAGGACCTTGCTATAATTACCTCAACAAGCGTTTATTTAAAAGTAAGTATCTCTCATTAAGAATTTTGTCTGCTCCGGCAATATTTCTGAACTTTATGGATAGAATTTTCCATGTTTTCCCTAATAAAACAGCCTTAAATAGATGATGTGATCATAATAGGTCTGGATGACGAAAAGCATTCAAAATATTTAGCTAATAATATGAAAAGTTTTAAAAAATAGAATATAAAAACAACTAAGGAGAATTGCAAATGTATAATGGATGAAGTTAGCCACCTGGGTAACAGAATCAACATTGGCTGAACACATTTAATTAAGGAAATATCATAATGAATCAAAAATCAGCTCTCTCTAAAAGGAAGAAAATATTTAAAGTGGTTTTTAAGGGTAGTAGGATACTATAGCAAGTTTATTCCAATGTTTCAGAACTTATTTCGTCCATTGTTTGATTTGACATGGAAAAACACTAAATTTTCATGGGATTGAACATGCGAGACCTTTTTAAAAAATATAAAGAATTTGATAGAGTATTTAACAACATTTGCCCATTTTAACGAATGCTACCTTTCTTGATCCCAACAGACGAGTCGATGTAAGATTTTGAGCAGTACAACTTTTTAATTTTCCTAAAAGGATGAACATTAAGTGGCATTTGTATCAATAACACTTTCTGCGGCCAAGCGTAACTATTCGTTAACCAACAAAGAGGCCTTGACAATCATCTTTGCAGCGGAAAAATTTAACAACTATGTTTACGACCAAATGTTTACCTTTTTGATTGATCATAATCGACTCGAAAGAATCGTGGTCCCAGACAAAACAACTCTTTAAATGATCTGAGCAAGATTACTGAGACGTTCAACAAACGTGTCAGCATACAACAATGAACTTAAACACATTACTAACAAAAAATGTTGTGGCTGACTAAATATCGCAGCTACCGATGTAATTGTATCAGATGATATCACAAGAAAAGGAGAGAAGCCATAATTAATTGAAGTTATAGACGAATATTATTCACTTTAAAAGGGTTTGTGAACAATAAGCTTTAAAGGTGCAATTAAATCAAAAATATGCAAATATGTAGAATCAGGATAGTCAGAAAGACAAAAACTGTCAAATAAGAGTAAAATATTCGACACATGAAACACAATTTCTATCGAGGAAGGAACATTACTATTCACGAACAGAATGATCATACCAACCTATTTAAGAGACTTGATTTTATAATATTTACACAAAGGACGCCCTATGATTCATTCTTTGATTAACCTTGCAAATTATTTCGTTTTGATACCAAGCTTGGGAAAACAAGTTATTATGTGGGTAAAGAGCTGCAAAACTTGACAATCTAAGGAATAAACTCTAGCCGAAAAACAAATCTACTTGTGAAATTAGCGACCAGAAGCCTGCTATTGTTTACTCGTAGACTTTACTGAGAAGTTTGATGAGTTAATCTGGCTTGTAATTGTGGAGGAGTATACTGAGTGAGTGAAAGAATTTCAAATAAAAGAATGGAACACTGAGAAAAACTTAAACTGCCTAGAAAAATCATTTGCAAAATTTTGGATTCCAAAAAATATCGTATCGGACAATAGAAGACAATTTACGGCGACAAGTTTCAAGAAATATTGCAAAATGAACATAATCATAAGTTGGACTTCATCACCATTTCATTTGCGCACAAATGGTAAAGCGGAGTGAACAATAAGAATCTTGAAAGAGAATTATGCAAAGATTGACCGTGTAAATGACACAAATAGATGGCTCCAAGCAAACCTTTATTAGTGCCGATAAACACCGTCCAGTAAAACACAAAGTTCACTTGCAGAATTACTTTTTGAAGACCCTTAAGAGCTTTAATAGACAATTTGAAGCCTTAAGTAATTGTATAAACTGACAGAGCTTTCTTGAAAAAAAAATTTTTCACGACAGGAACACACACTACTAAGAATTAGTAAGAGATTATATTGTTTTGGTGGAAAAAAAACAAACTAAAGGCCACAGAGATGGCATTTTGGAAGATTTTACATAGCATTTATCATATAGAGTGAGAACGGACGATGGCTTACAAAGGAACCATGCAGACCAAAAAAAAACAATGAATTAATACCGACATATCTGAAAATAAAAATGTTAAAAGCCTAACCAAGACGACGTAAAAACAGTGATCCTATCTAAAGTATCGATTGAAGAAACCTAGACACGAAATACAGCACAATATAAATCCGATGAACAAAGTAGATCAATGAGAGAAAAAAACCAAACATCAATGACTTATGTCAGTTATCTCATAGAATGGAACGAAAGCTATTTGAAGGATACGAACCTAAAAAGTGAGAATAATGTAATGAATAAAACCCTGATAACATTTTAATCCTGGTATGCGAAGTTTAGTCTCTCAGGTGCTATCTCAAGTCAGGATTTATCAATTGATAAAAAAAAGGTACTGGTTGATATTACTGTTTACTTTCCCTCAAATAGGTAGAATGCCGCCAATTTTTCTATGTTCTCGCCATTAGTCATCAATAAATTGTCTTTCATTGAATTTTCGAAAGGCAAATCAGTATAGTGATGTAAATCATGCGAGAGAAATATCCACAAAACATTGCGTATTTGTGATCATACATTTATTATAATATTTTATGCAATAGTATTTCGATAACGAAGGTTTAACAAGAATTTTAGACACAATTAAATTTCCTAATTTAGACTTGAAACAATAATATGATTGTAATATGGTTCCATTAATCCGTAAAACTATATAGTCGATTTCATTAAAATTAAGGGTTTTCTGCGATGGAATGAGATAAGTTTGTAATTATTAGTAAAAATACCTATAAAACTTCAATTTTGTGCTAAACATGAATCACTTGACCAGTTGCTGTTTGAAAAGCGCTCTATAAAATTTAATTAGCGCATTTTTTATTTGTGGCAAAAGCTTAATGATCCACCGCCATCTCAAAAACTGGAGATCAAAAATATACTTGGTTGAGAATGTGTTACAGTGATTTATGGTAAATATATAAAAATATTTTGATGAGAGTGTCTTCATAACATGAAATAGTTTAAAAAAATAGATTTTAATATCTATAGCCTCTTTTGTCGATTTAAATATCACTTTTTGCATTGACAAATACAGAAACAAAGCTATAGCTTCTAATTCTCGTTAAAAAAATGATGTTATTAAGCGATTAAATATTAGTGAAAGTTCGGCTTACATTGGAAGAAATCTGTTCATAAAAGAATTATCAATACGATTTATAATAAATGAAAGGATAAGAAAAACATCCGTCTGCAACAATGAATATCAAATGATCTAGATTTCCAAATCATTTAATGATTGAAATAAAAGATCTATTTTTAATTTGCATAAAAACTTATAAACAAAAACTTATTCCTATCGATTGAAAAATATCAAAATTTAAGTTAAAACAACTTTTTTTTCTTATAAGCGACATCTTTGTTACAAAAGATTTACCAAGTAGTATTTCAAACTTTAAGCAATTGCATTTAAAATTAACATTTTCAGACCCATTTTAACAACACTAAGGATTACCCGATACTGCCGATAAATTTCAAAAAATATTTGATATTTTACGAGCTATTGAAAATATATCAAAGATATAGAATCAAGATGCACAAGGGTATATCAAAGCAGTTTAGAGATGTATTTTGTCAGAAATTTTAAGTGAATTTAATTGTTCAAATGAGTCTGCTGATAGAATTTTTTATGCAATCGTGATGATTAGCAAAGGTCTTAATCTTAATAAAATTTCCTCTGAAAATGTCGGAGAATCTTTGGAATAGCATAGAAATGATTTTATTATTGAGAATATTCCTGAAATCAAACATCAGCCTAAAATTAAGAAGATATATCAAAACAAGTGAAAAAGTTAATTCCCAGCTAATAAAATTTCCCCAAAATCATAAGTATTTGACAAAATATAAAAAAAAATTTTTAAGTAAAATTGATCCTGAGTGGGAAAGACGCTGGAACACTCGTATAAGTGTAAAATAAAATTTTTTGCTCTCTCAAAATTAGGATTGAAATTAAAAACGCCAACTTTTGGGCATGCACCGCAGCAGATTTGACATTTTTAGATATCGTAATAAATCTTATTCTTTCCTTTACATTTTTGACGTGTTTATCGCTTGATAAAAAATGAAGCCAATTCAACAAAAAAACGCGCCAGATATTTGAACCCAGCGAACCACAGTCCAATATTAGATAGCAAATCAATATTACATGGCATGCCTAAACGGCAAATAAACCCGACGGTACCTCACCAGCATTGTTTAATTAACTTTGGATAGTCATTTTTTGAAATTTAACCAATAACTGATCACTTTTAGCCTATGATTTGATTCAATCTTTCTAAAATTTTTTATTATTTTTTAAAAAATTTTAATTTTTAAAGGATTCAATATAGTAGATAAGATTAGTTATTTATTTTGATCATTACGGTTTCAATATATGCAGCATTTTTGCAGGATTCATTAACCGCAATAATCAAGGGTTACCTTATATGCATTAATTGAGAAAAATCGTAATGACCTGATTTTTTACGAATATTTAACATGTATCTGTGACCTACAATTTGAGATCTGATAGATATTTGTATATTACAACGATTTAAAATTTTTTGTACGTTCTGAAATATTTATATCAGCCATTTTTAGATATTTCGGTTTGTCATTTGGTTTTTACGTAAATATCTTACACAAATTTTTCGCGCTTGATTATAGAATTGATAAAATTCCATACAAAAAATTATAAATGTTTACTTTCAAGTGTCAAAATTTTCCATTTATAAACCAACAAAAATTGAATCTTTGTGGTCTAAAATAAACTAAGATTTCACGAATAGCCGAAATTCTCAAATTGCCGGTATCATGTCTCAATTAAAAGTTCAAATAAAAAAATAACTTGTCATGAGATCAAAAAAATTGATCTTAAATACGATTTAATACCAAAGACAAAATTCAATGTTAAGAATCGTCATAATCAATATCGTTTATATTGCAGTCAACATCGTCAATTTCAAATTGATTAGATTTTCTACAATAAATAAATTATCACGCGAGTTATACTTGACCTTATACATCATAAATAAGTAATTAAACTTTTTTATGAATCCGGAAAGTAAAAAATATAAGATGGAAATAAAATCAGTATATAAATTTGTAAATTCTAAGCTAAAAAAGACTAGACAATTTTAGAAAATCTAATCACTGATACCTAAAATTAATGGCGGGAAATTACTTGACCAGTTCCAAGCCGAAGAGCAAAGTAACCAAGATCGTTAGATTTAATATCTACAATTTCATGAGGAAGTCTGAATGATTTATAAACGTCTCTTTTCTGAGGTAACATTAATAAAATACTTTATAATCTAAGAATATAAGATGGCCATCTTGGCATCCAATAAGAATGAAGACTGGCCTGTTTTAATTATTTCTATGCATTTTGTAGGTAATGAACCCAAATATACATGATCTGATCGCCACTTTTTCTGTTCAGCATCGTATTTATGGAAATAGAGATTTGATGTTATATCAATACTAAAATATAATGAGAAATTATATACCTAAGTAGAATATCATCCTCCAACTCAAGCCATTTAATAGCAGTAATTTCAGATTTGTGACACGTAATATCATGCGGCTGATCAATGTTATTTTTACGATAAATCTGACTCAAGATAAAATTGATACGGTCAAACAGTTAAATGAAACAACAGCAATATATTGATTTATCTTGCTCCATTGAAGATTGTAAATTTCCCCCTTAATAATATAGATTGAAACCATATAATAACTATTGAAATGGAATAAATTTAAGGTCAAAATAAAAATATAATCAGGTTATTTATTACTTATTAGCGTAATTTTAGAGAAAAATCTTAAATTACGAACCGAATCTGCCCAATTCACGTCGAAAAATGGTCTTTCCTGAATCAAACATCGAGAAAGTAGGCCGACGCGATTACGCCGACAAAAAAAAGAAAGCAAACATGAGAAAATAAAGAAAAATAGGTCATCAATGTTGACTATTATTAGTAAAGATTATTTAAAAAAGTATTACCCAACCCTTTTAGTGTCAATCCGCACCAAGAATTTAATAAAAATAACATTCCTATGATTGAGTTGTAACTTAATCTAATTATTAATCTGTATTTTGTAAAATTGGCCTAATTAAAATAAAATTACTGCACATTCATATCTGACGAGCGAACGCCTAAAGTTTTAAAACATATATTTAATGGCTATTTAAATTAATTGCAAAAAATCTATCCTGCTCTTTCCCATCAGGTAAAATAAAAATATATTATCACAAGGTGCAATAATCCGCATTAAAACGGTGACAAACATTTTTTTTGGCATTCGAAGAAAAACAAAATAATTTTTCTCAAGAAAGTATTTTTCATAAGGTTTGTTCTTCATAACTGCTCTATCTCTTAGATAACAAAATAATACGATCGATGGAATAAAAACTGCGCTCTAATAAAACCAGGAATAAACATAAATCATGTAAAACATAGTTAAAATAAGGATTTTAAAAAGCGTAGTTGTTTAATTTTAGTTTTTTTTGTTAATCTTGGATTTATTATACTCAAAAGAACGTGAAATGTTGAAGCATATACAATTTTAAACAAATTTTCTCAAATGAATTTAATCACAGTTACGTTAGATTGTTTTGAGTTCATGATTTGGAATCTTACTAGCTTAAACAACAACTGTTTAACGGATAGACGCTAAACCGACAGTCATTTGACCAAAATGTTTATTAAATGACACATGGTAATAATTTATAATTATTATAATTTTTATTCTACATTTGTAATTAACAATACTCAAACTTCATAATTGATCTTTTAATTCTTTATAGCTATTTATGTTATTTAATGATATATAGCTTTAACTCGAAAAATATTGACTATATACCATTAAAAATAAGTTTTAACTCAAATCATTTAAATTAAAAATTTTATTTTTTAAGAATAAGATTAAAACTAATTAAAAACTAAAAAAAACCTTAAAAAGTTAACCATTTCCTTAAAGCTAACCCAAAAATAAAACCTAAGATAAACCTGAACTAAAACACAAAACAATCATAATCATAAAACTAAGTCAAAACATAAACCTAAATCCTAACCTAAACTTTAAGTCGAAACTAAATCTATAACCTAATCTAAGCCTAAACCAAACATACAGCCAAATCTAAACCTAACCTAAAACCTAACATAAAACCTGAGCCTAAAACCTACACCTAGCACTAAATAAGCCTAAACCAGTGGTCGAGAAACTATGTGCAACGGCACATGGGTGTGCTGTAAACCAATTGTGGTGTGCCGTTAAAAATCTAAAGAAATTTTTAATTCAATTGAAATTTGAATTAGTTTCAATCCTTAAATCAAAATCGTTCAATACATCGTTCAATACTAAATAGTAAAAGAATTAAATTAGATCTAATTTGTTAAGTGAATCAAGAAAAACATAAATCGAATATATTTAACTCAAAAAAATCATCTCTGTCTCTAGTTATCACAAAATTAATTAATAATTTTAATTTCGATGACAAAAATCTATGTATAAGAAATTAAAAGAATTAGATTATCAAACGCCATGCTAAAAGTTAATCGAATATTTTTGACATCCGCCGAATGAAATTCTTGATATTAAATCCATAAATAGGATCTAATTTTTCAAATAAAACAGCTGAATTTATCTTTTAACTTTCGTTTTAATTCTCGATTCATAATTTCAAAAAATACTTTTTTTAAATTTATACATAAGCTTGAAAGAATAAAATATAAAATTTTTGTGCAGCAGCTATTTTCAAGAGTATTTTTTGCGGCACAAGGAAAAAAAGATTGCCGCCCACTGGCCAAGACGAAAATCCTCACAAAACATTTTTATCAATAGATAATAAGATCGATATCAAATTAAAGGGGGTTTCAAAATTTATTTGAAAATTCCTCGGATTAAGCAAGGAAATTCTACCGTTTATTTTATAACTATTTATAAGATTTAACAATACTATTTTATAGGTTAAATGACATTTCGATCAAATGCTGTCGAGTTAATAACAGTCGATTCAATGGGTTTAGGTTAAATCACTAAATCCGAACGATTTAATAAGGAGAAATGCGTCTTTTTACATGAGTATCAAGGATTCATGCGAATTTTAAAAATTGGTTCATCCACAATTAATTGGGATTAATGTGTCCAAATGTGATTGAAACCATAACATGGAATACACTGAATTCTGCTTTTTAACGATGTCCCACTATTCTTTGGTAAAAAGGATGGGCGATTTTAAAAATATGCTTAAAACTCAATCCATCTCTAGATAGTTCTTACATGATTTTTAAACATTTAATCACTCATTGATTACTTCAAAGGACAATAAATTCCTGTGATTGATGAGAGAAATAATTAGGTGGCGAATTAAATCTTAGAAATTTTTCTTGTTTTCCTGACATTCAACATATGATTCAATAAATTTTAATTTAAGAATTTTTTAGCACTTATTTGGAATCCGTGACCGATAAGGTGACAAGTTTTTTTGCGTATGACCA
>JBBNEX010000637.1:0-18719 GCA_038021265.1 Cyprinella venusta | reverse complement strand
TGTTAAAAAAAGGTAATGATCGATGACAATAATTGTGTCATCTTAAGTATCACGCAAGCGCATATCATCTAGTTTTTCAACCATTTTTGTCATGAAAATTTCTGTCAAAACCTTAGATTCAACGACAAGATCTTTTGAGGTTGAGGATGGAGTAAGATGATGTTTCTTATGACAGATAACGGTTAGAGAATTTAAAGATGTTATTTCTCCTCAGATCGTAATAAATTACCTATAATAAAAGTCAATAGAGGCTGACAAAATACGACTAATATTTCGTGGAAGTGTTTTAGATGATTCTAAAACTGTTTTGGAATCTGGTTTGTCAACCACCCGTAAATATTAGGCTTGTCTGACGCAACCGTCCATGCTGTTGAAAGACTTCCCCGCATAAATACCGAGCGTTTAAAATGTGTCAATATTATTAGAAACGGATACAGCAGCATCAAATACAGCTAATTCTCGTTCTGAGAATCAATCACGTCAAAGTTTTCCAATGCGAAGTTCTGACGACATCGCCAACGTTTTGCATTAAATTAATCACAAACAGGTTTTACAAAGGATTGTACGAACGGTTCATTCTACATTCTTAGATTATCGCAAGTTCCGTGAGTGTTCATATTTTAATTAAAAGTCATCGGCTGTCGACTCTAGAATTAGCACAGGCTCTAGATTTATGGATCACATTGAATCTCTGCTTAATTCTCATTTTCGTGTATTTTTAAACTATAATTATAGAATAACGATGCCATTCAACAGTTTCTGGCTCAGCCTATCGAAGCAGTGGATTCAAGAGACCGGTAATTGATTAAAAGAAAACTTTAGTGATTTAACCAGATTATCAGAACAAATCAGGCGACTGGCTGCCAGTCTCCCGTCAATTCAAACTCTCCTTGAGGCCTATGCAAACTACCTGGACGTAGCGAATTCTGTATAATTATATACTTTTAGTTTAGACTAAACTCATCCTCACTGTCCACTTCTAATCTTTATCCGATATTATCGGATACTGCATCATCAATCATGCATAGTTTTGTCTCATATAACACATGATCTCTCTGATATAATGGTCTACGCGAACACTGTTCCAGACTCTAATACTCTCGATTTTAGATTAAGTGTTCCTCGAACATTTCGTAACGTAGTTGGAAGCGGAAATTCTCGCCGTCAAAATTCTACTACTCATCGTCGATCCTCGTCAATTTCGAATTCAAGCGAAGGAAGACCTGAATCGCAACCACGCACTCGACGTCATCGTGCTCAACGGGAAAATGTTTTTCTAGTAATTACATTCTAGAGATCATCATCGAATCACGCTAACGCAGATCCAGCCCAACAAGAGAACAGAGAACCCCGCGAAACCACCGATCCATTTAATAATCTTGCTTATCACTTGACCGTACAATTTACCACAGAAATTCCTGATACCGTCGCTGAAAACACAACCACATTTATACATTATAAATGAAAGATATCCCACAGCAACAGCTAATGAAACGGTAGCAACTCCAGACCCAATACGTACCACCGCTGTAGTACGGGATCAGCTAGTGGATCCCAAATACCACCGTCAACACGTATAAATGGGAATCAACCAATCAACGAATCTCTACCACAGGGCTACTCATTTTATGACTTTAGTCCTCCAGCGACCCTCATTTGATATGCCAATCCGTATTTGGCAGTAATATTTCACCAGCGACTTGCACATATTGCATGCTAATTCATTCCGATTACAACCCTCATCTACCACAAATACTACACCACAAAGACAGGAAAATACCCAACCAACCCCCCAGCCGACCACAAACACAGAACCACCAGTTGAAACAACTGCAACCAGAAATTGGACAGAACTATTTCCATCTACTTCTACGCCATCGATTCAGGCTGATGTTGTATCTCAACGAACTATCAGAAAATTGCCGCCATTTAGTGACGGTTACATTGCTGGTTCACCAAATAAGAAAAAGAAAATGGAGAGACAGGCAAATGCTACCAATTTTTTGCATTCTTCATTAAGCGATACATTCATAGAGACTCTGGATCATTACCTGAAGAAAGAATAGATATAGAGGGTTTAAGAAATGCAATTCAAACTGATCCAGTACTTCAGGAAGAATTTGCTCAAACGATTGAAAATGGCTTGCTAAACAATCTTAATCAACATGGGGAGATAGATCCTATTGTATATCCTGAATGTGATCGTCTTCGTAAAAAAAAATAAGAATTAGTATAAAATTTCTGATTCCTATATAATTTCTCATCATCATCGTTTTTTTCAGTTTCAATCTCCATTTCTCTCAACTCAGCACCAATTTTTTTGGATACTTTTTCGATGTCAGTTTCTTTCAAAGTTTTTCGGTTTGATTTTTTTTGCTTCTTTTAGTGATTTATCCACCAAGTATAATATGTATACAGTAGCAGCACGATTTAATGCTAATTTAGCCTTTCCTCCGAACTTTACGTCGTCCGATTTCTATAATGCTATGTAATCTTACTGTTGCATTTGTGATGATATTTGTTTATTGAGCCTTTAGATAATAAATAGCAGTGCTTTTGAGGTGTCATTTAAATTGAGAGTGCGCAACAATTTCATAATATACGCCATCTTTTATTTTCAAACCTAACACTCAAATCACGTTGAGCCAATTAAATCATTTCAATTCTATTATTTTTATACGATATTATTGGGCAATCACTTTTTTTTCATATTCCTTATTCTGTGTAATTTGCAACCGCCTAATTTGTCCATCGAAGCAGGACTTTTTGGCGAGGGCCTATTTTTTATGTTAAAATGAGTTTGATTAACTCTGTACGATATTTTATTATTAGAAAATGAAAAAATAATGATGAATGTGGTTTTCTGATGCACTTTTTATCAATTTTAATTAGAAGGTTGAGAAACCACTGGTCAAATGCTTATTTATTCGCATGCGGATTCTCACTCCGCCGGTCGCCTGGGGTATTAGCCCTTAAATCAAACTATTTTAGTAAATATATATCAAATATGTATGTATCTTAGCCTGCTGTCAGCCCCTATTATTTTTTTTAGTTTTTTTATAATTTTTAATTTCTTTTAATTTTTTATAATAAATAATAAATATTCTAAATGACGACCGATGATTTAGGCGCCTGACTGTCAGGCAGTGCTACAAGGGCTAAAACTCAGCCTACCCTAGCTCGAATAAAGAGCAACCGTGTCCGTGGGCTTTGGTTCTCGGAGGAACTTTGATGGGTCAGGAGTAAATTTTTTATTTTCGAACAGTACATGTTCGAAAAAGACTTGCAGATTGCAATAAATTTAACTTTTTTGTCTTGACCCATTGCTTCGCCTCCTACGAAGCCAACCTTTTATCAATAAAACAAATGTTAATTTGATAAATAAATCACAATTAATCAAAAATTCCTTTATGGTTACACCTTTTAAACTTCAATATGTCATTTTCGTAAATCAAATTTTCATTGAAAAATAAAATGACTAAAAATTAAAATAATTATGAAATTAGAGTTTTAGAAATATTCGTATGAGAAGGATATCATAAGATATAAAAAAAACGTCACTACATTTCTAAAGCTCGTATCAATAATTTTTATTATTAATTACCGAACTCTCTGTCAAATGTATGTAAAATTTTTAGAAACTGGAAATAAAGCAGTTTCTAAAAGAGTTAGTCGTTGAAACGTTCAACTTCAGTATGAACATATTGGAAGGATTAGAGAAACGCTCCAATAAAAATCCCTACTAACATAAGATCAAAAAAGAAATAACTTTTAGCTAAATTTAAACACATTTTCTCAAATAAAACAGTATAAACTTCTCTTAATACACTTAACATCCCTTCTGATCAAACCAGGCTAGTTGTAAAATCGAGAAACACAACTGAGGATATTCAAGAAAGACTTGAATTCCGACGGATTTTACTAGATTACTTAATATATATGTGTTATTAAACTTTTAAGTAGTGCGGACGACCTAGTTTATGTAGATGAAACTCGATAGAAGCTACATTTAAGAAGGTCGTTTGGAAGAGTAAGTAAATAAAATCTTTCAACGTCGTTATGCGGAATTATCAAGGCCTGAATATGCGTGCGACTGTAGCGATGCCATCTTCGGCTTTGATTCACGAAAAAAACACTCTTTTTTTTTAAATTCATTTTACCGCCTTTACCGAGAAATATATAATAAATAGAGTTTAAGGTCGGAAATTCATTGTAATTGACAGTGTAAAGTAATATCTAATCTATATTAACACGTTCTGGACAAAATCTTTATTCGAACCCTAGTGATGTAATGTGCTTATTACATGAGTCTTTGTGGTTATGTTTGAGAGTATACAAGTTGGTTTAGATTATTCCTACATAAAGGGTAAAATTTTTACATGCTCGTTTTACGAACATTGAGCAAAAAGGCCATTGGAACGATGTGAAATACAGAAATTGTAATAACTTTATAGAAACACGTTCATGTAACAGAGATGGATAATTACTATAAAAAACTGTCTTTAATTAGAAATTTGAAGTTGAGATTGCTTCTAAGCTAGTTAAAATACATTAGTTCATTGTTCGCTCTGTTCCTACGGGATTGTCCCGGAATTTATAAGTTATTCATATGAAATATTATTCGTACTAGAGCTAAAAGAGACCGGGCAGGATTGCTTTTTATTAAGCTAATAAAGGAGAAGGTTCAGCCTAACTGAACTTCCTCTATATTAGGCCCCTAAGTTATTAAGCGTCATAAATTATTTATTATTTAAAAAAATTCAAAAGCAAGACTGACAGGAGTTCATAAAATTCCTATTTTTATATTTTAAGGCATATATTGCCGGCAACTGGCATACTGAGAATCTGCGTGCAGTAAAAAAGCCTCCGACAAGTTGTTTCTCATCCCAATCAACAATTAAATTTTACTCAAAAAAGGATTCCAGGCAATATTGAGTACGAAAAACTAGGAAATATTTCTGATGAAGGCTTTTGTTCAACTTGACACATGTGTAAAGTGTATTTTTGGCACAGTACACCAACACGCAGCAATTTTGAGTTTTTGGCAAAATATAGATGCTGTTTGCAAGATTTGAAATTGTAGCGAGGCACGGTCTTAAACAAAATTTTAATTCTGGTATTTTCATTTGCTCACACATATAGGTACTGACACGGAAAACTGTGATTACCATTTTGACGTTGTATAACAGAAAATTAAACCATTTCGTGACCGGTGATTTTTTATGAACAACAATTACGATATTCTGTATATTATATAGTCTCATGACAAAATATTTATCTGGGCAATAATATTACAACAGTTTTAAAAATTCGAAACGAATTTTATCTAAAAAATTATCATCCTTCTCTCTCAGGCTCATTAGTCCCAGTTTCTGCCTCGGTTGGTCAAACGTTTCTGACTTCTGTGCTTAAAAATTAATTTTTTTCCAATTAATCTTGCGTTTTTAATAGCCTGTCGGCTGGTAACTATACAGCATCATTCTTAGTGCTTTATAATTTGACTTAGTAGCTATTCAGTTTCGTGGTCGAGAACTACTGGTCACACTGGCATCCGAAACATTTTTATCGTCATTTTTGTCTTCCTCCACAATTGGTTCAGTATATTTTTTGCAATGCGAAGAAATTTTAAGTTTTTATTATTCAGCTTTTTTTCTTCATGGGCACCTGAAATGTAATAACATATTAGATGCTCCATCAGTACCGGTTTAGACCAATGTTCGTTAAACTAACATGAAAAACAAATGAGAATTTTATGTCTCCTTTTTAATTAAGTTAAATTTTAAAATGGCGTATTATCTAAGCTTACCTTGTGAACTCTTAACTTATCCATAAGTTCTTGCGATATGATGCATCAAACAGAAATTAGAAGCGTTCAAGCATCATACAGCAGACGTACCTGAATTTTATAAGCTTGCACTGAATAAAATCACTTCAAAAAATTATGTAAAAACAATTTTAGATAAGTAAACCGATAAAATAAAGTTCGAATCTCTAAACAAGCATGCTAAAATAATTCCTAAGCGATGACGTTAAAAATTTAAGCGTCACAAATAAACGTGTTCGTAGAACGATCAGTGGTCCATTATGTGTTAAATTCAACAATGAAATGAATTACACCTATTGACTTTCAAAAGTTCTGCAGGAGACATTCATAAGTTCAGAAAAAAATATAAATATTAAAAACTCAAAAAATTTTCGCTGTCAGACCTTAATGTGTTTCTTGTCGATTTTCTAACCAAGACACTAAAAGAAATGGAATTAATTTGCCGAGATGCTGTGCTAATATACTTTATTTGACGCGAATTATTAAAAACATTAATATTCATTTTGATGATCCATTTCCATGTTGAATGAAAATATCGATTGAATTAAACAGCAAAATTAAGTTGATCAGAAAAATATTAAATCTCTTATCTTTTAAATGATTTCTGGTGTAGATTCAGATTGGCAGAAACGAAAATTATCAATAAAAAAATATCTTTGGTTGAAACGTTAAGTTTTGCAAATAATTTTGAATTAAAAAAATGTATTTGCCTGTTTCTACGATCTAATTTTTGCTATGTAGTAAAAAATGCGTTCATTTTTTTATTTCAACACTAAATGGTCAGTTTTTTTTTCAATTCAAAATATATTGCGAAGTTAAGCTATTTTTTTAATTCTCGTGTTTTTATTTATATTTGGTATTATTATTGATTATTATACATGTGAATTATAAAAAAATAAAATCAGAACTTTTTAATGTCCTCTGCGGAACTTTTGAAATTGAAACGATGAAAAAAATTTATATAATCTCGATGGCTTACAATAGTATATCGGCAACTTATAACCCTAAAATTCAATCCGATAGAGCTGATGTTCTGAAAATGTAAAAATCCCATCAAAAATTCAAATAACATCAAAAATCAACCAAACGTCATAAGAGCGACTTTAATAACATAGGTCATCTAACTTAGAGAAAATGTCAGTTTTAGGTCAGGTAAGCCAGAAGATTTGCTCCAGAAGCCTTCCAAAGACTTAAATTTCTATTAATTAAATTTTCTTTTTAACGAAAAATTGAGCTATGTTAGATGAAAAATTAAAGTTCAAAAGTTGTAAATTAGTTCTTAAGACGTGCTTCCATTAAGACGGTCATTTTCAGAGTTTTCTAGGTCCTAACATTAGTAAAATTGGTGTGTTATGTCGTTAGCTTTATTATACTGGCATTATCTATGCGATACTTATATCATCCAAATAATGTTAATTCAAAGTGACAAAATTTAGTGATTAAGTTATGATTTAAAGTAATTCACGCTCAATTAGATAATTTTAACTATATTTTATTTATAGGTCACTACCAAAATTCCATAATAGTAGTCAAATTTTTTATTTTCTTTATTATTCGATCATGATAAACAAAGGATATTATGGATTACTATTGAGCAAACAGATGAGAAAAATTTGGGGAAGTTCATTTAAAAAGTAATCAGCCCCCAATAAGCTATTAAATAATGTAGAAAATCAATTTTTTGTTTTAAGTTTACGTTATGAACCATGGATACTCGTTTTATTTTTATTGAAGAATCTTAGATTTTATATATTTAATATTAAAAATGGATATCAGCTATCCTTATATTTTTATGGCGTGTACAGGATTGAAAATACGATAGTAATGGATCATTTTGTTAATGTTAATTTGTAATTAGGGTTATGATTAATATTCTCGGCATCATTCGCGGTTGATGGACAATTATGGTGTCTCCTTATAAACTTAAGCAAACAGATACAATTAAAGTATTTTTAGACTCAAAAGTACCAATTATTTTTGTTTTTAGGCTTATAAGATATATTTAGAATTCATAAACTATTTGAGTGAGTCCGTGCGAGGGAAATTAATGGATATTCAACAAGACTATCCTGAAGTTTTTTCTTTATCATTAATTAAATAGAATATTAATAAAATAGTTGAAATATTAGACACTTTGAACGGCTATATTGAAGAATGCCCTTTAAGGGAAAAAACAATGAGTCGATTCGGTAATATTGCTTTCCGTGATTGGTATGAGAAGATGTCTCGAGTAAAATTTAACTAGCATAAGAATTGTGAAAAACAAATTTCTAGCATCTTTGATTCGATAGATGACGACAATCGTTCATTACTTGTCAATTATTTCCGAGGTTAAGAAGATTAAGTAAATATAGATAGCTTTGGTAATCCAACTCGTATTGATTACGGAACTGGTATACTCTTTAATTCAATTATAGGCATGAGGGAGCATTTGTTTTTTTTCTATGTGCCCCTTAATATTCTAAACTTTTTTCAAAAAGACCAGGGACACCTTATTGTTTTTGTTGTATTCAAACGGTAAAATTTAAAAATTTTTTTTGAAATAACATAAGTTCTAATCTTAGTATTGATTCAATATTGCTCACTTTTTTTCATAAACATTAACTTTGACATTCTTTTTCATATTCTACAAATTATTTGCTTAATTCAAAATATAAATGTTGAATTTGAACAAATTTAGAAGTAAGCCTTCAAAAATCAATTTTTTTGCTGAAAAAACATTAATTTTATAATGGGAAATTACTACCATCCGCCATTTAAATTATAGTTATCGCTCCTTTTTTCGTTCATTACTGACAATTAATTTTGCTGGTTCATTAAAAGACGGGGTTTAAATTAAAATATTAAAAGAAAAACCCACTATTTAAAAATTTAGTATTTAGATTTTATTGATACATTTTATGAATTAGATATCTTGACTTGGTGAGAAATATTCAAAAGATTTATAGTTTGGAACCTGCAGGGTCGCATGGTTCCTGGGGTTTAGATGACTTTCAATTTTTACCATATATTTTTGGAGCGTCTCAAATGCTTAATCGTACACTGTAAAAATTTATAATTAGCTGACATAACGTTTACTCCTAAAGATATTCTTAACAAAAGTCTTTGTGAGAAGAATAAAAATTCGTTTATGTTTTTTGGATGCATCGATTTCATTCATCAAGTTAGGCCATTTAATTAATTTAAGATTAAAAAAGGCCCTTTTTCTGAGCATTCAAGCGTTCTTTATACGGCCAGCCAAGCTGTTTTCATGGAATAAGGTATTTCAAGGACTTAATCGAATGTACATAACTGAGGTTAATTTCGGCCTTTTAAAATTTAGTTTCTATCAAAGCATCCTATCGTTCAACATATTTGGTTTGGCGATCTGATTCCTTTATATTGAACCAATATTCTGTTTTATATTTTTATTATAATTGAGTTCTGTGTTTTTAGTCAGTAACAGAAATTGATTCTCTTGACCACTTAATCGAAATATAACGCTTCAAACATGAGGCCGCCGCTATATCTAACCCGTGAAAGAATTTCTACTAACTTCTTCATTAAAATATAACGAATAGACCACTTAATACGCCACAATATATATTTTGCCGAGTTTCCTTTTAATCTTAAATCTATTTTAAATTTCTAAGAATTATCGAGCTTATCTCTTCTTCACACCATCACGACATTTTACTACCGTATTCATTACAAAGATCTTACGAGCTATCTGGTTTGCTGATATGAGATTTCACAAAAAAAGGCCAATATTTGTCCTGAAAAATCGTATCGTAGAAATACGCAAATTATTAAACACTATAACTCCAGGATTTAAATTAGTGGTCGGCAAACTATGTGCAGTTAAAAATTTTTTTTACACATTAAAATACTCTCATGAACTTTTTTTCATCTTCAATACTTAATTTTTAAATCGCTCAAAACCATATAGTCTCAAAATAAAAAGATTTTTTAGCTCAGGTGAATTTATAATTTTAATTTATAATATTTTTAAAAAAATAAATTAACTTTTGATCATTTGCTTAAAAATGGTAAATATATTTTACATAGAATTATAATATGCAAAATATTCTTGAAACCCTCATTAGCTTGAAATTTTCAGAAAATTTGTTAAACCAATCTCTGGTTATAAGCAAACTTTTAAGGCATTAAATAACCAATCATCCAGTTAACTCAAAAGCTCTGTAGAATGTTTTCAGAAACTAACAACAAATATTACAACTTTTGACATTCAAAATTTCCGGTACATTTTTTATTTGTGATAGATGAATGAAAATAATGAAAATGAGGAAAATAATCATTCAACTAGAAGCTATTCAAAGATTTCAAATGATACAAAGGAAAAGGCGGTCACATACATCCAAAAAAAATCCGCATATCTCTTTCGCTGAAGTGGCAAGAAACTTTTCTATCCAAGAAAGGACCTTACGATACATATATAAAAAATTTATCCAAAGCTGAAGGGTATCCCAATCGACACTCAAAGGAGGACCACGAAATATTAAGATTGAGCCTCAGCATTGCGACAAAATCGAGCAGTATGTGGAAGAAGATCCAACAATAACATTAGCTAGAATCAAGGTAAAATTATTTGAGGATACTGAGCTAAACGTTTCAATTAGAACGATCTTACGAATATTAAAAAATCTGAACATCACTTACAAATTAACGAGATTAGTTTCGATTGCTCGAAATACCGATCAAAACATTCAGGCAAGATTTCTATATGCTCAGCAATATTTTAACGAGTACTAATTTAATTATAAAAAGAATCCCATTTTCAACCTCAGATGTCATCTATGTCGATGAAACAGGGTTCAACTTACACACAAGGAGAAGGCATGGGAGAAGTCGTGGAGGCGAGCGTGTCAATATAATTGTGGCGAATTCAAGAGGACGAAATATCAGTGTCTGTGCTGCGATGAATATTTCAGGAATAATTAATTACACGGCGCTTCTTTCCTCGTATAATACAGAGCGTTTTATTATGTTCATACGCGAAACCTGTTCTCGTTTAAATCAGACACCAAAGGTTTTCATAATGGACAATGTTCGCTTTCACCACTCCCTAGAAGTTAAAAATACAGTTGAAGAATTTGGCCACCGGATAGTATTTATTCCACCATATTCGCCTCAATTAAATCCAATTGAGCTGATGTTTTCTAAGTGGAAGAATATTATCCGATCGAATATAACTGTATTCGACACCAAAGCGTTGTTGGCTACAATAAATTTAGCTTCAACACACATATCACAAGCCGATTGCACAGGTTGGATACATGAATCCACAAGGTATGTTTCGAAGGCTCTACAGCGAGAAAACTTCTAATTTATTAAGTATAGTAGAAAATTTTTTTTTCTCGTAAATTTTGAATGTCACTAACGGAAATTTTGAATGTCAAAAGGTGTATGAAGCAAGCACATGCTCACAAAGCTTTTTGCTCTTTTAATATGATGGCCCATCTTTGGAGATGACAAATAGCAGAGCTCTTGGTTAAACAGAAAATTATTGCACAAACGGCAAAAAATTAGTCAACTTTTGTTAAAAAATTGCAGAAGAAATTACTTTTTGACATAAAAGCTTCAACAAAATTTTCTCAAATACCACTTTCAACACGACTAAGTTTGAGAAGGAAGCAAGATCTTTCTTTTGATATAAAAAGTTAGATCAGAGAACAATTTCCAGACTGACCTGCCCGAAATTCTATGGTTAATACAAATTGGAAAAAGTATAAACAGCCATCAAAGCCATGATTATTGCCTGTGCTATATAAGTGATTAGTGGTCGAATCGATGATAACTTTCTAGTCTTTGTGATACTTTTTGAAGCAAAAAGTGAAAAGATGTGTTTAAATGTGTTAATAGCAGAATGATTCAATTTTTGCTAAAATAGGAAAATTGTATTGATTTGTGAAGTGACAAAACTTTATCGATGCAAGAAAATAACTATGAATTTTTTACCTTTATATCAAAGGAAAATTTGAATATAAAAATAATCCACTTATGATACGCAGAAAAATTTAACTATGAAGCCCTTACGGCACAAATTAATAATTAAAGTGTATGAAATTGAGAATATCGTATATTTATTGAGTAGAGCTAGCTTTATACGCGAATTTTTAGGTAATTATGCAAATCAAAACAATTTGGTCATCTTTTTCTATAATTGTATTGCAGCCTTATTGTTTGGCTTTCAAAGGAGAAAGTACTTTCTTGATTTTGTTAATTTAAATTCGAAATAATTAAATTTTTCTATAATTGAACAGAAAAAAAATTTATTTATTTTTTTATGTGGTAATGTGGATTTCAGTATCATTTTTTTGATATTTTCGAAAAACTGAATAAATTCTATCTAAATTCACAGGATACGGGGATGATTTAATTACTATTTATGAAAATAAGGTCTTTTAACAAAATTTATAATTATGGAGTTGTAAATTAATAATTGGCAACCTTGATTTTTAGAATTTGCCAAGAAGAGATCAAAAGGTGACAATAGAGCAAAGATTTTTAGAATAGGCTCAGCATTTTAATTGAAATTTTCTAAAAAATATTGTCAAGATTTTGATACATCTTAGATAGAGTGGATCATTGATTCTGTTTTAGCCCTATGGTCAGTTTTATCACGAGTAAAAAGGATGAGTTTTTTATAATACTAAACGATTTACACATAAAGTTTTGTTTTATTGAAAAAGGAACTTTCTGAGTATTGATTTCCCTTTATCAAAAGTATCGTACGAGCCTAAAGGTCACAAAAGTTTTACTTACGTTTAGATCATCCCATCTATAATAAAGATTGAAAGAACTAAAATAAAAAATGAAAGGCAATCAACAAAGGATGAGGAAACGCGTGTGTGATCATCGAAAATAGATCCACCCATAGATTTATTTTTCCAACAAAAACAGCAGAATTCATCTTAAAATATATGTTTATATTCTCATTTTTTCACTTCAAATAGAAATTACTGTAAATATTTGGATACACGTGACGTTTAAGTCAAAAATTGGAAAAAATTTTTAAGTGCCGCAACGCGAAAAGTTTGCAGACCACTGATTCAAATTAAAGAAGGATTCTAGAAAATTTTTATGAAATCTTAAATAATTTTATATATCACAATTTACATAAAAAATAGTAGTCTGACCTTTCTCAGTCTCACTGACATACTTGCGTCTAGTCTACCAAACTTTCAGAACATCGATCTTCATTAGCAAATATTTTATTTATGGGATCAAAATCACAACTACGATCAGAGGCGCCTTTACACAATGTTAGCAAGGTTCTAGATTTAATACAATTGACGAGTTAAAATGGTGTCAGTCATGGATATTTTTCTGGCTTTTGACGGAAGGTTAGGAAGAGGACTGTGAATCATCAGAAACACAGAATATATGAAATTGAAAAAAATATTCAGAGTTGATTATGTCAAGCTGATATAGTTTTCAGGTTTTAACTAAATTATTTATTAAAATATAATTGGGTATTCGGCAGAGAAATCTTGTGTGATACCATTAATTTTTGAAAAGTTTGTATCTTAATAGATCATTTTTAATACCGAAAATTATTTTTTTCGTTTCTATCGTAAAAACAGAGAAAATAAATAAAAAAAATTCTTCTGATATTAAGTACCAGGTGACTCAATAATTTATTATATCCTTGTACATATTTGAACCTCCTTTCTTAAGTTAATCTTAAATTCTGTTATCAATTATTGCTCTTTCGAGATGAGTTAATTATTTTTTTTTTAGTTTTTTTTGATCAGAAATTATACTCTGTTAAAAATAAGTCTCAATAATTTCCTTATTTTCATACTGCGGTTGACGAACAGGTAATCTATGATGTAATCAATACTAACGATCCATTGTTTTCAGAAAAAAATTATAAATAAATCAATAATAAGCCTTTTAAATATTTTTTATGATCAAGATAGGTATTAATGCTTGACAACCATAATACTCGTATGTGTTAATAACAGCTGTCATTTGCTGTAAATCAGAGATCCACCACCGTTTTGACGTAATCTAATTCTATTTATTTGAGATAGAATATACAAAAATTAGGAAAAATATCACTAAAAAGCTGAAGAATTTGGGGAAAAGAAAATAAGATGAAGACTATAATAACTTTGGATCTCGTAATGTGGTGAAGAAATGGCGCCAAATAAACAGTGCATGATCTGCGCTGAACATTCATCAGAAGACACAATAGTATCCAGTAAATCCATCGCAGTTTATATTCAGACCATCCTTATTGTACCAGCGAACATATTAAATACTAAAAGAGATAGAGCAAAATAAAAAATATATTTTATTTTATTTATTACTTTCATATTTTTAGACCATACGGAATTCTTACCACAATTTTTCTGTGCCATAATTAAGAAAAGGTTGCTCAAAACGGGTAAATATTGATAAAAAAAAAGAATTTAAAATGCACTATTTCAGAATTTTATGAGATGAAAATAGAATATCATAACAATTATCTGTGATTGTTCTTAATATACAACAAGTATAAGAGTTAATTAAAGAATACGTGTTCTATAATTTTTTTCACGCATATTTAAAAAATAAAGAAAACGAATGTTAGTTAAATTTTAAATTGCAAGATCTTACATAGCTTGAACGTTTTAGAGAAAAATTGGAGACAAATATCGTCAAACTTTGTAAAAAATCGAATTGATGGCTCATTTTTTCTAAATTTTAAAGGATGCGCATTTATATGATTTTTAACTTTAACCTTGGAAATTATTACAAGGTGTACAAAGCATCTTTTTCAAAAATATGACTTAAATGAGCAGTTTTATTAGAAATAAATAAAAAATTTTAATTTTTTGAGCTCGGATAAAATTAATAATAATATTTAGTCAGATATACTAAAATCTCTGACATCCCATTGATCAATGTCAGAATCAGATGTATTTACAGAACAGATCCCTCGTAATTATACAAAATTATATATTTTTTAACGAATTAAGAAAAATTAATTTAACATTTTCATTTCCAATAAATTATTAAGTTGTGCTTGAAAACGGTATTTTTTTCCCTGGAAAGGGGCATATTCAAGAAAAGTAGCTTATATTGTAAAAAACTATATCTACATCAAAACATGTCCGCGACGATTATTCAGAATCTTTAAATAAAAAATATCTGAAATTTTATTCAACAAGGTTTAATGTTAAAAAAGAAATGTGAACATAGGCATGTTCGATTTTAAGCCGTTAATCCACTTCATTTAAAGAAGCTGACATGAATGACTCGCTTCATGCTTTCCGTTAGCCTATAAATCGATGTAAGCTGCAATAGGTTTAATTGTTGCTTTTAAGAGATTAAATTAGCTATGTTTAATTAAACAGAGCAGTGTTTTCACCCTTTCTTCGCCCGTAAGGCCGCTTAATCAACAGAAATTTAATGGAGGGCCACTTTTTCAAAAGTCAAATAATTAAACAAATACCAAAATCTATTGCATAAAATCACTTTTGTCTTTTTTAGATATCCCTCAAAATTACCCTGCCCAGTAATGATTAAGTAAATTGTTTGAGGGCCATACATTTGACACCACTGGACTAGAGCGAGTTAAAACGACATTTTAAAATTACGCGGGCGAGTAATTTAAGTTTTAAGAAATATAGTATCCTGTTATTTATAAATCGATTGCAAGCATAAGACTAATCAATTATTTTTTTCAAGAAATGAAAGATGAATTACGCTTTTTTAGTTTTAATAAAGCTCTAAAATTTCCGTATAACATTATGAATGCATTTAATATAATCTTTAAACAGTATTTTTATAGAAAAAATTAGCTAATTAAATATCTTTTTACGGCTTTACATAATTTTTAATTCGCTTTATCTGTTTTGATGTTAGCAAACAAGTTGAAATCATGCTTTTTGTCACAAAAAATGACTGGCATGCTCAAATTGCCGAATCAGACTTTACGAGGCATTTTGAAATTATTGTTGGTTGATCTAAAGTTTTATTATGATTGAGCAGTTAAACATTTTTAAAAAATAATTCTGCTCTTCAATGGTTCTGCGGCCTCAAATATGACTCCGTAAACTTTTTTCATCGACAAATTAAGAGTGACTAAAGAAATAAAATTTACGACCTTTCTAATTATAAGAGGATTACATTTATTATAAAATTTACATTTTATGTATTTTTTATACAAAATTATTTGAAATAAAATATTGAAGCAGCGACTTAAAAAAATAGATTACATTTAAATTTAAAAATTGATTGAAAAAATAAGTCAAAAACTAACACAGAAATATATTTGTGATTGAAATCGCATCAATGTTTTATATTAGAGCCATACTTGTAATCTGATTAGTAAAGCTTTTTTCCCAGGGAGTTAAACCAAAGTTACTGATGCATGAAAAATTCTGGAATTTCTTACTTATTTTTACGGTGTCTAACATTTTGTCCGTTTCATCGGTTGTTAAATTTCAAAAGATTTTTCTTGACGGCCCAAAGCCAACAGGCAGATTCGCCATCGCCAGACAATCATCAACCCCAGGACCGATTGTAACTAAAGTATTAAACAAAATTTTAAAAAGATTACCATCGAAGAAACTCTCAAACTCACCTATGGTCGAATTCACTACAGTTCTGAAACAGATGTACATTATATGCTTGTTTATGACAATAAAGACGTAACGGAATCCAAGCTGGTGGTGATCAAACCAGACTCTCATAATGAAGTCGTTTTATATTATGATGATGGTCGTCCAGGATCATTAACTAAATTGTACGCTCTTAAAAACAGTATCATTATAACTGATGCAAAAAATAAATGCTTGTTTATAAAAAAACCAGACATAGATACCTTTTTTCCTCGCTGTTTTAACCATGCAGCGAAAAAGGTTGTTTTTCATCCCAATTTTGAAGACTCTTTCGCGATGATCGACGATAATCTGAATGTACATCATGCGTTATAACATAGTTATTTGTGACACAGGATTCTGGGAACGAATGGCGTTTGATGACGTCAGAGGTCAAAACTTTTATATGGTATCATTGAAATTAATATTTTAAGGTCCTTTGAGGACAGATCATTTTATATATTGAAATGTTGATCCTAAACTTAATATTCAGCTGAAAATAATTTTGATGAAGGTGTTCTGCTTTACGGAACATGGTACATGGATAAATTTGAACCAATCTTTGATAGATGTTATAAGGTTTCATCAGTCAAAAATATCACATTCGCCGTTGTAAAATCTGGGGTAAAACTTTTTGAAGATTTCTTTAGGACCAAAAGACATTAATGATTGAAGTAGGTAAAAAACGCTTCCAGCAAGCTAGATTCCCCCACAAAACACGCGCTATTGTAACACTAATAGATTAGATTTAGGATGCTGTTTTATATTATGAAGATGGGAGTCAAATATATTGCATGTTACAAAACAAAAATGATGATTACACGCTCTATCTCGCTGATTTGCATGAATTCAAATTTGTAGAGATTTTAAAACACTGTGGAGCAACTAATGAGTAAGACGTCGAGAAAAACGAATTCAGAGAAAATAAAACATGTATAAATTTTGCTTCGTTTCCTCATTTGCCTGGAGTTATTATATCCCATTATCGTGTATCGGATACCATAAAAGACCCTAAAACTGTGATTTCTTTTAATTATGGCTCCTCTTTTGAAGGAATTCGTTTCTCCAACCCTTTAGTCAATCGAAATTGTGATATGGTAACGATATTTGATGACCTGATTAGGGGGATTGTCAGCAACACATATACCTTGGATGTGATAAGTTATATGGAAAACCTGTGGTAAGTGTCGAAGGTTCTCCAAATCTTCTAATAGCCAGAGGTGCGACATAGCTTTAATTAAAGGATCTGTAATGTTGGAGTCATATAAATATATGTCGGAGATGTTCATTTCAACAGATGCAGGAAAAACCTGGAATAAGGTTATTCGATTTTTCGCAATGATAGGGACAGGAGTTTTTCCACCATTTCACAATTCTTGATCAAGGAAGCATAATCGTGAGTGCCTCATTTTATCATGATAAACTAATGTAAGTATTTTCTTAATTACAATTCGCTGTATTTAATCTGTTTAGATATAGTTTGGATGATGGCATGAACTGGCAAGCGATTCCTAATCCTAACACTAACTTCAGAGCTGTTTATATTGATCATAAGAGCGATGGAAAATCCCAGGTTGCTTTTATAGCTGGTTATGATCGAATTTCGTTTAATTGGGAAATAATAAAAGTTGATTTTTCTCAACTGCTATGTTAGTTACAATGAAGCTTATTTTAGTAAAAGAATGCCAAGAATCGGATTATACCTTATTTACACCTGGAGCCAGCAAGCCAACTGAGTGTTATCTTGGAAGCAAGAGTAGTCATTTTATGCGAAAGCGACATTCGCTATGCCGAAGTGTTCGTTATGATCTGAAAAATACGAAAAGGACACAATGTATCTGCACTATGCAAGACTTTGGATGGTTTTTTATTATTTTTTACTCAGTAACTTTGGATTTTACATGGTGAATGGTCGGTGTTTAACGGATCCAAATGCTAAAGGGGATAATGACGATACTGTTTGCAATCCTGGAGACTTTAATTTCATCCAAAGCTAGTTAGTTGATTTTTATTATTTAAGTAAGAAAAAATTACCAGGTGATATTTGTCTATCAAATACCGATAGTTTGACCGATCAACACGCAACTCTATGTGGATTTTCTCGTTAAATTTTTTTTAACTGTTAGCTACTGACAAAGCTGTGACCATTTTATCTAAAGATGGAATTATGTATATGAACTTACGAGATCATAAAACATTTGCAGCAATACCGTTGCGTGACTTTTCTTCATTAAATATCATGTCTTATGACATCGACATTAACGAACAATGTTTATACTTTCTCACTATCGACAATATAA